>JAVCKV010595387.1:0-28647 GCA_032274145.1 Herpochondria borealis
GGTATCGTGTTCATACAGTTGTTTTAAATGATCCAGGTCGATTAATTGCTGTTCACTTAATGCACACAGCATTAGTTGCAGGTTGGGCAGGCTCAATGGCTTTATATGAATTAGCAGTTTTTGACCCATCAGATCCAGTATTAAACCCAATGTGGCGCCAAGGTATGTTTGTTATGCCTTTTATGACACGTTTAGGAATTACTGATTCATGGGGTGGTTGGAGTATTACAGGAGAAAGTGTTTCAAATCCAGGTATTTGGAGTTTTGAAGGTGTAGCATTATCACATATTATCTTATCAGGAATGTGTTTTTTAGCTGCAATTTGGCATTGGGTTTATTGGGATTTAGAATTATTCCGTGACCCACGTACAGGTGAACCTGCTTTAGATTTACCAAAAATTTTTGGTATTCATTTATTTTTATCAGGATTACTATGTTTTGGTTTTGGTGCATTCCACGTAACTGGTTTATTTGGGCCTGGTATATGGGTTTCTGATGCATATGGTATAACTGGAAAAGTTCAACCAGTAGCCCCAGCATGGGGTGCAGATGGTTTTAATCCATTTAATCCTGGTGGTATTGCAGCACATCATATTGCTGCAGGTATTTTTGGTATTTTCGCAGGTATTTTTCATTTAACAGTTCGCCCTCCACAACGCTTATACCGTGCATTACGAATGGGGAACATTGAAACAGTATTATCAAGTAGTATTGCAGCTGTGTTCTTTGCAGCTTTTGTAACATCAGGTACTATGTGGTACGGTGCTGCAGCAACTCCAATTGAATTATTTGGTCCAACTCGTTACCAATGGGATAGTGGTTACTTCCAGCAAGAAATTGAACGTCAAGTTGAAACTTCTGTTAGTGAAGGTTTATCAGAAAGCCAAGCCTGGTCACGGATTCCAGACAAATTAGCATTCTACGATTACATTGGGAATAACCCTGCAAAAGGTGGTTTATTCCGTGCTGGACCTATGGACAAAGGTGATGGTATTGCTGAAGCATGGTTAGGTCATCCGATTTTCCGTGATAAAGAAGGACGTGAGTTAACGGTACGTCGGATGCCAGCCTTTTTTGAAACATTTCCTGTTATTTTAGTTGATAAGGATGGTATTATTCGTGCAGATATTCCATTCCGTCGTGCTGAATCTAAGTACAGTATTGAGCAAGTTGGGGTAAATGTAGATTTTTACGGTGGTAAATTAAATGGTCAAACATTTAAAGATGCACCAACTGTAAAGAAATTTGCTCGTAAAGCACAATTAGGCGAAGTATTTGAATTTGATCGTACAAGTTTAGAATCAGATGGTGTTTTTAGAAGTAGTCCACGTGGTTGGTATACTTTTGGGCATGCAAACTTTGCACTATTATTCTTTTTTGGACATTTATGGCATGGTGGTCGTACAATTTTCCGTGATGTATTCACAGGGATTGGCGCAGAAGTTACAGAGCAAGTAGAATTTGGTGCATTCCAAAAACTTGGTGACAAAACAACTAAAAAACAAGGTGCTGTCTAAATGATATTTAGATTTTGTTTTTTTAAATCTTTTTAAATTTAAATAGGATTAAACAATGGAAGCTTTAGTTTACACATTTTTACTTATTGGTACGTTAATGGTAATTTTTTTTGCCGTATTTTTCAGAGAAACGCCTCGTATTATTAAAAAGTAACACCATTTAAAATGGTATTACTTTTTTAATCTTCGTGCTCTTCAAATGGATCTCGTAAATTTTTAGCGGCAGGTCCAAAAGCAGTGTATATAGAATATGTTGTAATTCCTAAAAGTAAACTCGATACAAAAATAACAATAATAGTTGCTGTTTCCATGTTATATTATTATTTAAATTAACAATTTAGTATTATATAACATCTAATAGAAAAATTAATTTATTAATAAAATAAATATTTTATGGCATTACGAACAAGATTAGGCGAAATTTTACGTCCGTTAAATGCTGAATATGGTAAAGTTGCACCAGGTTGGGGAACAACGCCCATTATGGCAGTAGTAATGGCGGCATTTTTAGTATTTTTATTAATTATTTTACAAATTTATAATTCATCATTAATTATTGAAAATGTTGATGTAGATTGGGCTAATGGGCTTGTTTAATTAATATAAATAAATTAGTTAAAAATAAAAGTATTTTTAAAAACTAATATAAAATCAAACGGTATCTTAAAAAGAATTTCTCTTTTTAAGATACTTATAATTTAAAAAATAAACGAAAGAATCTATGGATATTATAAGTCTAGGTTGGGCTGGGTTAATGACAATGTTTACATTTACGTTAGCCTTAGTAGTATGGGCTCGAAATGGTTTCTAACACTTTATATTTTTAATAATTAAAAAACATCATGGAATTAATTCTAAAAATTTTTCCGTACGCTAATACGGAAATCGTAACAGCAGCAGTAACTTGTATTTTTATGACATTATTTGGTCTTTCATTAGGTTTTGCTTTATTAAAAGTCCAAGGAGAATAAATAACTTTAATAATAAACCAAATTGTTGTTTAAAGTAAAAAGTTAATTTTTATTAATTTAAACAACAATTTGGTTTATTATTAAAATTAAGTTGTATAGTTTTTCCTATTAAAGGAAAAGCGTGAAAATGGTATATCTAGGATATAAAATAAAGGAGGTGTTATTGTATATCTTGGTTATTCAGACGATCAGAAATTACTGAGTTACTCATCTTTAAATTATAAAAGATGTGATATTAAACTAGTACTTATTAGCAATTTAGTGGAGAGTAAAAAGTAAAATAATAATTGTTATCATTTGTTTAGAAATATTACTCATTTTTGGTAATGTAGAACCGGCTGGGGCTAAGGATCATTGGTTTTTGCCAAGAGCTGAGGGATTTACACCTCCGATATCAAAGCAAGTTTAGAGTAGTGGTGGGTACTCTGATAGTAGACTAGCAAGCGGACAAAATCCTGCTGGTGGTAATAGTATAAAAAATTAAAACTTAAATTAAAAAAATAGCACTGAAAGTAGTTTATTGTGAAATTTACCTCCAAAAGATGCACTTGAAATAATGAACCATAGCTTAGGATCTTCACCTAAAGCTAAGAAGCAAAAAGCGTTGAAAAAAATGAAACGAGAATTGAAAGAATCAATTCAAGAAGAAAATAAAATCAACTATCAGCGAAAAAACAAGAAAAGTCAAGTTTTATTTTACTAATTAAGGATGGTATAAGATTTTTTGCACCTAATGATCAACTTCGAGATAAATATCACCATGTTCTAGATTTAGATTCACCAATTCTAGAAACACTTAGTGATGGTGAGTTAGCTCGTTTAGCAGATCCAAGTCTCTACCGAGAGAGGTTAGAAACTTTTCGAAATAAAGAAATTCTGCCTGACGTCTACGTTGAACAATATGGTCGAGATCTTAAATTACATGTTCTTGACCCGAATACAAAAATAATCGAAGGTACATTAGGTGCAAATCGCGAGGCAAATAGTGGACCCACGAAAATAAAAGGCTATCATTTGTACAATAACGGGACTAGTTTTAATTGCTTTTTTGACAAAAATAGAAGAAGATACCGAACAGGGTTTGAACCAAACAGAAGTCAAAAAATTGATATTAAAACCAACAATAATATGATGTAAATCTTTAGTAATTATTTAAATTTTTATGGTAAATAATATTAACTTCGATAAAACTCGGTATATTGAATTATTAGAAAAGGAAGAATTTTTAAAAAATGAAGGAACATCTCTATTCAATGAAAATTGTGAAGAAGACCTTGAATTGTTATCTTATGGCGTAATTTTAGAAAATCAAATTTATTATAATTGAAAAGCTGAGTATACTTTTTTAGTAAGGGAATATCTAAGAGAGAGTAGTGGTGAAGATGGGGCTCGCCTATTTGTCTGGGAATTTTTTAAGATCTTTAAGAAGGATAATAAAGCTTTAAAAATTCTTGAAAAAGAAATTTTTCAACACGGTATTCAAAAACTAGCTACTTTTCAGATTGATCCAAAGTCGACAGAATTTTCTGCTTTGGTTAACCAAATCGTAGGTTCATGTGAATTTTTAACATTTGATCCTGAAGACACCTATGGAATGACTTTAGATCAGTTTCGCGATTTCATTCAGAACTACTGTCCTACTTAAACTAAGTGACCTTAAAACGAATTTTAGAGATCTATCAGAAAACATTTGAATATCAGTGCCTGTGATTTGAGATACAGATTCATTTCTACTCATATTCTGGTAAAAATTAAAATCCATTAATTTATTAAAAAACTATTAACGTATCAATCAAGAGTGTGGTAAACTGTTAGACAAGATAATCAACTAGAAACACATATTCCAAATCAAGAAACTTTACTAATTTTAATTTCTGGTGATAATGACTTACCAGTATTGTTTTAAGCAAAAAGAAAAAAAGTTTGATCTAGCTCCTCAAGTTAGGTTAACAAAGATTTTTCCGGATTGGCCAGCTTGAATGAATTATCAAAAAAAAATTCAGTTAAAAAGGCTCTGAATAAAAGATAATTCTGGCTTTTACACGAAAGAAGAAGTAGATGCGATAACTTATTTCCACAGCAAAGGTTTTTACGCGAAACAGCAGGACCCAAGTGTGAAACTAAATATATCTAACACAGGAAAATCTTTTTTAATTAAAATGTATAACCCTCATTAGTAAAATAATTAAGGTTATAATTTTACTAGATTGTAACCATGCCTACCTGACCTTGGTTTATTTTCATTATCGACTAATTTAGAACCCTCTGATAGCATATTTAATCATCTTACCTAACCGACTTATTTTATCTTTAGCACTCAAGCCTAACAATTTTTGACTTAATTTCTTTGAAAAACTATTTTTCTTCCGTTGGGGGTTTATTGACAATTATTGCACCAATGAAAATTAAAAAGGCACAATTAACAGCTAGCATAAAGTTATGGCTTGGTACCGGGGCCTCACAAATGTCAGTATACAGCCTCCGACTAATCCACTTTTTACTTTGTCATTCAAAATCTTCACTAAAGTCTTGCTGATTAGTATTGACGCTTGAGTTTATTTCTAGTTTTTCTTCTTATGTTAAGTTTCTACTAAACTAATAAAATAAGTACAATGACATTTTTATGTTTTTAATTAAATTTAAATAACGTTATTTTTATTTCTCAGGAAGAACCTCAGCAAGTTCTTCTAAAGCAAAATTATTTGTATTTGTACCACTATAATTAACATTAGTAAAACGAACAACAGCAGGGTAACGAATACCACTTTTATCTACAGTTGCCACAATACCGGTTTGCTGAAACCAGTAAGATTCTTTTCTTAAAATTCTAACAGTTGAACCACGATCTACCATTTAATTTTAACTCCTATATAAATTAATAATATTTATTCTACTACCCCACAATTTTAATTTAAAATAAAATTTTATGTTAGGTTGGTTTCATTTCTAATTTTATGTTATGATAATATTAAATTTATAAAATATATCTAGTTAATTTAAAAAATACAAATATGGACCGTAATTTTATACAAAAATTTCTAATCGGAGCTTTTTTACTCGCATCTGTTACTTTCGGAGTACAACAATTTACATTTAGTGATTTTGGAAAAGCAGAAATTCGAAACGAAAAATTAGAAGTTGAATCAAACGTTAGTAGTTCACGAATGACTTATGGTCGATTTTTAGAATATCTAGAAATGGGTTGGGTAAAACAAGTAGATTTATATGATAATAGTCGAAATGCAATTGTTCAAGCTTCTAGTCCAGAATTAGGTAACCGACCTCAAGCAATTCGTGTTGAAATTCCAATAGGGGCATCTCAATTAATTCAAAAATTAAAAGAATATAATATTGATTTTGATGCACATCCTTTACCACGTAAAAGTGTTTTTGTAACAATTATTAGTAATTTATTATTACCTTTACTTTTTATCGGTGGTTTAATATTTTTCTTTCAAAATTCAGATGGTTTTTCTCAAAATTCAGGAAATTCTCCAATGAATATAGGTAAATCACCTGCTCGTTTTGACCCGCGGCCAGAAACAGGAATCACATTTGATGATATTGCTGGTATTGATGAAGCAAAGGCAGAGTTCGAAGAAATTGTTTCATTTTTAAAAGAACCTGAAAAATATACTAGGGTAGGAGCAAAAATTCCAAAAGGAGTTTTATTAGTAGGACCTCCTGGTACAGGTAAAACTTTATTAGCAAAAGCAATTGCTAACGAAGCAAATGTCCCTTTTTTCAGTGTTGCTGGTTCAGAATTTGTAGAAATGTTTATTGGTATTGGGGCAGCACGAATTAGAGATTTATTTACAAAAGCAAGTGAAAATGCACCTTGTATTGTTTTTATTGATGAAATTGATGCTGTTGGTCGTGAACGTGGCTCTGGTATTGGTGGTGGTAATGACGAAAGAGAGCAAACTTTAAATCAATTATTAACTGAAATGGATGGTTTTAAAGAAAATAAAGGTGTTATTGTTGTTGGTGCTACAAATCGAGTAGATATTCTAGATGCGGCGTTATTACGCCCAGGTCGTTTTGATCGTAGAATTACAGTTGGTTTGCCTGATCGATTAGGACGAATTGGTATTTTAAAAGTACATGCAAAAAATAAACCACTAAAAGAAAGTGTTTCACTAGTTCAATTAGCAAATCGAACACCTGGGTTTTCAGGCGCAGATTTAGCGAACTTATTGAATGAAGCAGCAATTTTAGCTACTCGTTATAAAAAAGAAGTTATTACTAAAAATGAAGTTAATGAAGCTGCTGACAGAATTATTGGTGGTATCGCTGGTACAACAATGGAAGATACAAAAAATAAAAGATTAGTTGCCTATCGAGAAGTCGGTCGGGCTTTAGCTGGTTCTGTTCTGGAAAATCATGATGAAGTTGAAAAAATTACATTAATCCCACGTGGTGGGACAAAAGGTTTAACCTGGTTTACTCCAAATGAAGATCAAACATTAATTTCACGATCTCAATTATTAGCTAGAATTGTTATGATGCTTTCAGGTCGAGTTGCAGAACAAATTATATTTGGTGATTCAGAAATAACTACTGGAGTAAGTAACGATCTGCAACGTGTCACGAATATTGCTAGACAAATGGTAACAAGATATGGAATGTCAACAATCGGGCCAATTGCGTTAGAAGATGATGAAAATGGAGCTGAATATGATGACAAATTAGCAGATCGTGTGGATCATGAAGTCTGTAAAATTATTAATCATTGCGAACAAATTGCTAAGCGAATTGTTTTAGATAATCGTGTAATTATTGATCTAGCCGTTGAGAAATTATTAGATATTGAAACATTAGATGGAGAAAAATTTAGACAAATCATAAAACAGTACACTATTTTACCTATCAAAAACGTTTAAAGAATTTTAGTGAGTTGTCTATTATTCAACATTAACCCTCTTAATGCAAACACTTTTGGAAGAGAATTTTACGGGTGAAATGCTCAACACTTTTATTCCATCTTAAAAATTTCACAATTTGATTGAAACATTTTTAATCTAAAAGATGTAAAACTATCGCGGTTTGATATCAGTTATATTGGATTTGATGACCCAAGTAATGATTCAAATTTTTTAGATTTTTCCGAACGATTAACAGAACAGATAAGTTTAAAAATCGTCACCCTAGTTTCGAAATCTAGATAATCGTCACCGCATTAGGTTTAGGAGTACGAAACGGCGATTACTTCCTTAGAGTTTATCTAACAGAGGGCTACAACGACTTAAAATTTGAATTGAAAATTAAAAAGGATAACTCGAAACTCGCTTATAAAATAGTCTGTTAGATATCCTCAACATTATACCACACAACAGTAAAAGTTACTTAATTTTTTTATATAAAAAATTAACTTTTAAAACGCCCACAATCGTCAAGAATATTCGACAAGGTGACTATAACTTTACGCAACAAGGAGAAAAACTCGGTTCAAATATGCTTTCAGAGACGTCAAAAAGCCCCTTCAAGTCACTTTTCAGAGAGTCGCCAGGAATAATTCTGGTCTTGAGTTTACTAATGGTCATAAAAGAGGTTGTTATATTAAACGGCTGAAATTATAAGTCTAACTAATAAAATAATTAGAATTATGAAGTTATTTTTCAAAAAAACTCTTGCATTTGAAAAAAAATTTTTTCAATCGACTTACAAAATTTTTGGTCACTAATACCCTCTTGTGAACCGAATTCCTAGGTTAGTATAGAAACGTCAGATCTTTTTCCAATTAGAAACGAGAATTTCACGGGTTTTCAATCGACTGAAAAAATAGCTAATTGTTTGAAATGGTTGGTAACTATTTTTGTAGCCTTAGCGTCTTCCGTTTCCATTTTCAAAAATTATGATTCAAATCTCGGGAAAATTACTATTTTTTCAATATATTGAGAGATTAAAAAATAATACTCTTCCTTTCGTTAATAAAAAATCTGATCTTTCACACGAGCACCATATGAAAGTAATTCTATAAGCTCGTCCTTATGTTCAAAAATTAATAAGTTGCTTTGTTGATTTAAACATTTTTTTTTCTAATAATTCGTTATAACGATCAGTATCAAAACTAATTTTCATAAGTTTTAATAATTAATTTTATTGATTACAGCATTTGGAAATAAGTGAAAATCTATTTTAGCAAGGTTTAATCTTTTTTTATCATTCATTCGCACAGCAGTGCGAAATTTGTAACTACTATAATCACGAAACCCAACTTTATTTAATCTTATAGTAATAAAAACTATCTCACTAAATTTTATTATCACTCAAAAAGCCAGGAACTAACATAGTTTTTTGTGCGATTAGAAACAATCTTGTCTGGTAAATTATTTTTATATCGAAGGTAATTTAATCGCTCTGAATATCCTAAATTCTTTACGTCAGTAATATTAAATTTATTATCTAAAATTTTTAAATTAAGGAAATCTTGGATATCTAAACTCTTGATAAAACAAACTAAGAAAGGTTCTACATTTGAATATATTTCAATAAAAATAATATGGTTAAAAACTATCTATTTATAGCTATATTATTTACAAAAAATGAATAGGAAAGATAAAATATTTCTCGTAATAAAATTATTCGAGTTAGAAATAAAATTATCTAGCTCGAATAGAAGACCCAACTTTAATTACGGTTCGTTGGATAAATCCAATATATTTGAATGGTACAAGTATTTTTGAACCTAATTGCCTAATTTTTTTTGATTTTTCGTATTTTTCTTTCACCAAAAGTTCTAGTGTATTTTGATAATTTTTTAGAATAATTCCAGGAAGCTTTGGCAACCCGTGGAAGTACGTAAGAGCTTATAATTACGAATAAAACTCTATCTACTATTACTAAGTTAAGAACGATGAATTCATCATTTGTAAGTTTTAAAAGCATTGCTAGATTTACAAATACTAAACTTCCAATATTCTTATTAGTTTTCTCAATTAAAGATTTCATATGTCTGGTAAAACTAGCAATCGTACTACCGGCAGCTACATTTGTCGATGGATCTGTTAACGTTGCTCGACATGAAATTGTCATAAAAAAAGCCACAGTAGCAATTTTCTCTATTTTTTTGCATTGCTCTTTGAGCTGACCGTACATACTTATAACTCGTACCAACGCCTTGCACAGGTGCTAAAAGAACACTTAGATCAATATCACCATATAATCTACAGCCTCAGCAACCGTCAGTCCTGTATAGTGCGATTCACAATTTATAAAAAATTATAATAATGTTAAGCTATCAACTATTCTAAGTTGCCGTAAAAATATCATTATTTTTATTGGGTTCATACTACAACCTCCAAACTTTTACAACTAAACCATATGCTAAACCTGTAAAGGCTGCTTTTCCAAAAATTTTTAGTGTTTCTATGAGAATTTTTTTAGTCGTAGGGTTCGTCAATTTATACTCTATACAAATAAATTTCTAGAAATTAATGTTTTAATATTAGTTATACACCTTTTTTGAATAAATGTAATTAAATTCGACTAGATGATACTCTTTTAAAAAACCAACGACTATCAGAAATAAATTTTTAATTTAAGTCAATTTCCCAATTTATTATAATTTAAAAAGAGAAAGGTGTTGGTAAAGTATAAACCTTCTACTATATTTTTAGAATTTAATTCTTCAACTTTAATAGTCCTCTTTTGAAAAATAATTCTATAACAGTCATCTATTAAGTCATACTCTAAAAGTATAATAGTACTGTGAGGAATAAATCAAATATTTTTGTAGAAGGTATAAGAGAATCCAATATCGTCTGAGAGGGTTCTGATAATCGATTTAAGGAGACTAAATAGACTGAATAAAAACAACTAAACCTAGACTTCAAACAGGGCTTTTAAAATCCTGTTTGAAGTTTTAATATTCTTGAATCTTTGGAAAAAATTTCTTAATCCCATCTCTCAAACTTTTTTCTGAAATTTCATCTTCAGTCCTCAGCTCGTCATCCGGTTCTAATATTCGAATATCACTGAGTAAATTTTCAATCAAGATAGCAAAGCCTGTTGAACGTGGATCAGGCTCAAATGCTCGTAATTTTTTAAAATCAAATTTGAGTTTTTCTTTGGATTTTTCCATTTGATAATCAATTCGGTAGAATCGATTTATGTATTGATCAAGATCGATCATATCTTCCAATAAATCGACTATGGCTTCGATAAAATTGTTTTTTTGTTCCCATCTGAAATGATCTGAAATTTGACTTTGATAGTTTAACAGTTTTTTTTCTAGTGAAAAGTACTCACCGGTTTTTTCTAATTCTTGTTCATACTCTAAAAGTTTTAAATAATTTTCTTCCGTGGTTAATTTAAATAATATTATTGTTATCTAAAAATTCCTAATATTGAAGATCGTTCATCACCCAACCGGTAATATATTTTTTAGTATACCGGTCGAAAATGACAAACCTTTTGTCTCTTCGATTTAGGAAACCAACTACATCTTGTTCATTATCCCGGCCTTTACGATATTGAGGTTCAATTTTTTCAGATTTTGGATCTTTGACAAATTCTGAAAGATTATGGGTGAATCTTTCAGAATTTTCTTTGTTTTGTTTCTCCCGGGGGTTTATCTGTTTTGTGATCGTGAATTATTTTTCTATCTGGCCCATAATCTGAATCTAAACTAAAGTAAGTTTTTTGCGAGGGTGCTTTCTTTTAAGTTTGATCCCGCTCAAATTCAAAAATATCACCATTGACTTCAATTTGTCGATTTAAATATAGATTTCGCTTTTTATTTTTTTTTCTTTTTTGAATAAAATACGGATGATGAGTCCCCGATTCTTGTGATTGTTCTTTGTTTGAAGCTGGGCATTTATCGTCAAATTCAGCAGCTCTACCCCCATTACCTGCGCCAGCTGGGTTGGGGCACCTGCACCTAATCCTAGTCATTGATTAACGACTTTCGGCGGAACACGATATGGATTTACACCTGGTACACTTGGGCTAGGTCGACCTCCCAAAGGCGGTGTAGGAAAATTACTTGGTCCACGCTTAGTTGAAGGAGTAATTGGATTACCCTCAGCTTTAGCCAAAATCACTTCTCCATCATTCTCTTCAAGTAAATTAAACTCTCGGTAATTCATAAGAACTACATCGTGTTTTACCAAACAGTAAAAACCATGCTAATGCTATAGTTGTGAATATTTTTCGTTTTTGAACCATAGGTTTATTTTTAGTATTTTTACATCTTTTAAAATCACATCAATTTCTCTTTCTAAAAATAAGTATTTTTAAATATATAAAAACCTCTACGAGAGAGGCCGAAAAATTTCTATTTTTCTCTAGTTTTCATTCAAAATTCACCAAAAAGTTTTACCAAAAAATGAGTTAAACCCTTGATAAGACAAACTAAGAACGATTCTAAATTTGGATATATTTCAGTAAAAATGATATAGTTAAAAACTATCCATTTATGGCTATATCATTTCCAAAAAATGAATAGTTTTAGTTTTTGAGAGTAGTCCTGGAGATAAATTTGTTATTTCTCTGTTAAATAAATCATTTTTAGAGGTTAATAGAAATTTATTCGCGATTAATTCACAATTTTTCAATTCCAAAAACGAATCAATCAGCTGTTTTTTGAGTTTTGTTAGATCTTTATTGGAAACAGAAAATTGATTCAAAAATGTTTCCACAGGAAATATTTTTTCCAACTCAACTTGACTAAAATTTTCGATTAATTGAAGCTTTATTTCCAAATCATATTTGTTTTTATAAGTAATAAAATAATTTGGAAAGAAAAATGGATACTGATAAAAAGAAAACTCTTTTTCTATCTCCATAGTTATAATCCATCGCCTATTTTGTTTTGTCAGTTTCAAATAGGAAAACAGTAGTAATCGCCGAAACTGATTATCTAAAAATTACTATTTTAAGCGTTAAATCAGGCTGTGCGAAAAAATGGATATATTTGAAACACATTTAAACTTACAATTTTTTGATTTCTTACTAAATCTGCTAATAAATAACCTTCAACTAACACATAATCATTTAACTGATAATATTTTAGTAAATCATAGGCTAAATCACCCCAAATAATTGCTTCAACAAGTATCTCACTGGGTCTATTACGAACTTGAGCAATTTCTATTTTAAATTTAACCCAAGGAATCTCATTTTTATGTAATTTTAAATTTGAAGTTTCAAAAAGTCGACCCATACAATTTATATAATTCATAAATATTTTATAAAATAAGATTTTTTTGTTTTTGTACATCTTCGAAATTAATATCTCGTAAACGTTTTAATAATCTAATAAAATATTCTAAAAAATAGTCATCTAATTGATTAATTTCTGTTGGCTCCATTTTAAATAATTTGTAAAGATCAAAAGCTGATTCTGAAGCATTATTCTCGAGGTTTAAAATTTCAACAAAAGCTAAACGATCACTAATATTTTCACCCCATTCAAAAAATCCAAAAAAGCTACTTACAAATTTTAATAAAAATGAGGGGATACGTTGGATTTTTGCAGATTGACCACCTAACTGTTCACATAAATTAATAATTTCCGTTGAAACCCAGCCTTTTAATCCAGTCAAAAGAAAAACTTGATTTTTTGTGTTAGGTAATTGTAATGAGCGTAAACAAAATTTAGCAATATCTTGAGTATCCATGTATGAAACATACGTATTTTCTTTTGTTACCCAAATCGGTAAATTTTCTAAAATTGGAATAGCATATTGTTCAATTAAACCTTGATAAAATCCTGTTAATCTAAAAATAGTATATGGAATTTGAGATTTTTTCAATTTTGATTCTATACCATATTTTAATTTTAATAATGGAATATTTTTAAATTGTTCAACATTTTGAGCTGAAAAAAATACAAAACGTTCAATATTTGCTGATTGTGCTGCTTCAATTAAATAAATTTTTCCTTCCCAATCAACTTTTTGTAATGAATCTAATTCATTAGGGCGACTTGCTGACGCATCAATAATTGCTGTAATCCCTTTTAAACAGGGTGGAAGCGTTTCCGGTTTTGTTAAATCTCCGTATACTAATTCAACACCCCATTCTTTTAAAAAACTAGCTTTTCGAAAATTTCTTACAAGACAACGAACTTGATAACCTTTAGTTAAAGCTTGTAAAACTATTTGACGACCTAAAGTTCCAGTGCCACCAATAATAAGTAAACTCATATTTGACTTTTATATTTTAATAGATTAATTACTAAAATTTAATTAAAAATAGTACTTTGTAAAATATCTTCTGCTTCTAAATTTACTAGCTCTTTTTTTGTTAAAACTTGATTACGGCTGTCAAAAATACGGTTTGCTTGCCGCATACGAGCACGATCTAAAGCATTTTTTACACTTCGTGCATTAGCAAATAATGGTTTAATTTTTCGCTTTGTAATATATTCATGCAAAGCGACTTCAGCATCTGGTGTTAATTGATATTGTTGTTCTTCTAACATCATCTTAGAAATTTTTAATAATTCACCGACACTATAATCTGGAAAATCAATATGATTTGCAATACGAGATGATAATCCTGGGTTAGATTCATAAAAACAGTCCATAGGTTCTTTATAACCTGCTAAAATAACGACTAAATCATCACGCTGATTTTCCATCACTTGCAATAAGATCTCAATAGCTTCTGAACCATAATCCCGTTCATTGTCCGGCTTGTATAAATAATATGCTTCATCAATAAATAGGACACCACCCATAGCTTTTTTTAAAACTTCTTTTGTTTTTGGTGCTGTATGCCCAATGTATTGACCTACAAGGTCATCACGAGTAACAGTTAATAAATGACCTTTTTTAATATATCCCAATTGAAATAAAATATCAGCCATTTTTAAACCAACTGTTGTTTTGCCTGTTCCTGGACTACCAGTAAATGACATATGTAGGCCAGGATGTGCTGAAGTAATACCCAGATTACGTCGCAATTTATCAATCAGTAATAAAGCAGCAATTTCTCGAATTCTTGACTTTACAGGGGCTAGCCCAACCAATTCTTCATTTAATAAGTTTAAAATTTTTGAAATTTCTGTTTTAGCATACTCTTCCTGCAAATTAATAGGATTCGTGTTCATATGTATATATATTTAATAATATTAATATTTTTGATAAACTTTTTTAACTTATTTAATCAAATTAATTAAATAAGCTAAAAAGAGTTTAAATTATTGCAAAAGTTGGAATGCTTGATAAACAAATAAAAACAAACCCAGCACTCCCGCAGGCGCCTACAAAAAAACCACCCTTAAATTGATCCCAAGCTTTTCTAGCTTGTAATTCAGTTCCCGAATTATCAATTTCACTATCCTCAAAAGTTACTATACCATAAATTGTTAAGCCTAATGTTAAGATCAGAATTAAACCAATTGTCGAAAAAAAACCTGCTAATAAGCCAACATCTGAATTACGTAAAGGACCTAATTTACTAAAAGGACCTATCAAAAAATAGCCGTGGGCTAAACCAATTTCTAAACCTCGTAATAATGGAGTTAAACCAAAACGATAAGCTGGTAAATTTTGTAAAAGTGATCGTGTAATTGTCGATGATGTGATTGGTGTTGCTAAATGTCCCACAAATGGGTCATCATTATATGGTTTAATAAAATTAGCCATAAAGTTATTTTAAATCTTAATGAAATTAGTAATAAAAATCTTTTAATAATCTAGTAATTAATTGATAAGGTTTTGTGAAAAATTTTATCAACCAAAATTTTTTCATATATTACTATATAATATATATTAATATCTGAAAAAATTTTATAAACTTAAAATTAACAAACCAATAAAAATTTTATGACAGTTGCTATTGATTACTTCTTATTAATCGGTTTTTGCTTTACAATTACATCAGGTTTATTTTTAGGTTTAAAATCGATTAAACTGATTTAAATTTTTATTAATATCATACAAATGGAACAACAAATTCGTCAAGATAAAATTCTTGGGTCACGACGTTTTAGTAATTATTTTTGGACAATTTTTTTATTTTTTGGCGGACTAGGATTTTTATTAGCTGGTATATCAAGTTATTTTAATACTAATTTATTGCCATTTGCAAACCCGCGTGAATTAGTATTTGTTCCACAAGGTTTAGTAATGATGTTCTATGGAACATTAAGTATAGGTTTAAGTACGTACATTACTTTTACTGTTGTTTTAGATATCGGGAGTGGTTATAATGAATATAATAAAATAGAAAATTTAGTAAAAGTTATCCGGAAAGGTTTTCCAGGAAAAAACCGTCAAATTTTATTAACATACCCATTAGCAAATATTCGGGCAATTGGAATAAAAATTACTGAAGGTTTAAATCCAACAAGAAGTATTTATTTATGTTTAAAAGATGAACGAAATATACCATTAACTTCTGTTCAACAACCACCTTCGATCTCAGATCTTGAAGAAGAAGCCTCAGATTTAGCAAAATTTTTAGAATTAAAACTAGAAAACTTATAAAGTTTTATTGCTTTTTATCCCTGTCTTATTGTAGAATTTACAAACAAAGATGCGGGCATAGTTTAGTGGTAAAATAATAGGCTTCCAACCTACGGATGGGGGTTCGATTCCCCCTGCCCGCTTAAGATTGTTAGAATGAGCAACAATTATTTTTTATAGGAGTAAATATTACTATGTCTGGTGGATCTACAGGTGAACGTCCATTCTCGGATATTATTACTAGTGTACGTTACTGGATTATTCATAGTATTACAATCCCATCGTTATTTGTTTCAGGATGGTTATTTGTTAGTACTGGTTTAGCATATGATGTTTTTGGAACTCCACGTCCAAATGAATATTTCACAGAAGATCGTCAACAAGTTCCATTAGTAAATGATCGTTTCAGTGCAAAACAAGAATTAGAAGATTTAACTAAAGGGTTATAATTTAAGGAGAGAAAATGGCAAAAAATATTAATCAGCCTGTAGCATATCCAATTTTTACTTTTCGCTGGCTAGCAATTCATGGTTTAGCAGTACCAACTGTTTTCTTTTTAGGCGGAATTACTGCTATGCAGTTCATTCAACGGTAAACTAAACAAATATTATAGATAATAATGAGGTAAAATTTTATGACAGGTCCAAATCCAAATAAACAAGCGGTAGAATTAAATCGAACTTCTCTTTACTGGGGTCTTCTATTAATTTTTGTTTTAGCGGTATTATTTTCAAGTTATTTCTTCAACTAATATTTAATATTACAGGAGTTTTTTTATGGCAAGTACTGGTAGAATTCCTTTATGGCTTGTAGGCTTAGTAGGTGGATTAGCAGTGATTACTATGCTTAGCTTATTTTTCTACGGAGCTTATTCTGGTTTAGGTTCATCTTTATAATATTACACAATAGACATGTTTATAAATATAGAATATTTTGTTCTATATTTATAAACAAACAATATGTTTTTAATTATTTTTTAATTCGTATTAATTTTAATATTCTTTTAATAGTATTACGCAATGGATTATACAACGTTTTTTCAATAATAATGGCGAAAATATTTGGGGTTTTTGTTCCTCTGCCAAAAAATCCATACCAAAGTTTTGGTAATTTCATAGAAGTAGATTCCCCTCTTCCTCTTTTTTCATCCTGCCATGCGGTATGACCCCCACTATAAATACTATAACGATCACGTGGACCAATATGAAGTTCAACATTTTTTGTTAAAAGCGGAATATAAAAATATTGTCCACACAGGGCATGAAGGAGCCCAAATAATAAAAATCCTAGATGTACAACAATCATTCCAACAATAAGACCATTAAGAAGATAAAGTTCGAAAATGGTATTTGATAAAACTAAATCCATTTTTTCAGCCTCTTCTATTTTTGGAATAATAACTTCATAGGCATAATATGCTAATCTATAATTCAAATGAAACACAAAATTATCAAAAAATTTTAAAAGTAAAAGCATAGTCCAATGCCATCTAATAAGATATGGGCAGTGCTTTTTGTTAACTCTTGTCATAAAAGCATAGATAGAATAAGTAGAAAACATATCCACAATTTCTAAAGAAGATCTAAGAAGGGTAGGAATCATATTTGTATACCAATAATAATACCATGATTCTATCCTCTCTATCTGAGGAAACTTAGGATAAGTTATAAGCTCTGCTATTGACATTGAGAAATTATCAATTCGGTGTCCTTCGTGTATTGAGGCTTGATTGATAGTATATGCTAATAGACCAATTGGATTTGTTACGCGAATACGATACTCCGGATCAAAACTTTGTGCTTCTTTCATGGCTTCTAATTTTGATGCATCCATACCCATTCTATATGTTAATGCATGTTGATAGCAAGCCTGTTCATATAGCAATACAGTATTAATAAATGTGTTATACCAAAGATACCCAGCTATTAAGCTAGTTATAGTAATCAAAAGTGCAGTTATGCTATTATAACGTAAAGCCAATATAATTACACGAATTATAATAACACATACAAGTAAATCGTCAATTTGTCGAAGACCTAAGCTATTTGCATGAATATCTTGCCAATAAAGAGCAAGATTTTGACGAAAAAGGATAAATAATTCTGGGATGTCAGTAATGTCCGAACTTGAAATTAAATTAATTAATTCTTGAAAATTTTGTATCATTGTATTTAAATTACTCTCAAAGTTAAATATTCTTAAAATAGTACGATTTATAATAGTAATCAAAAAAAAGTCTAGTTAAGCAATATACTATTATAATGAAATTTCATTATTAAATGAAATTTAAAAGTAATTAATATATTAATTGACAAACTTAGCTAATGTTAAAAATAGTAGTTTCCATCAAAAAAAATGGATAGATTTTAATAATAAGAATAAAAAATTTGTTTTTAAACGTCTAAGATCATTTCTATTATAAAGATTTTGAAGCTAAAATGCAAATTATTTTATCAAACAAAAATTTTTAAATTTTATTATTTAACAAAGCATATTCCAATTTAAGCATATTATGTTTAAAAATTTTATTTTTTAATCTATTACATATAATTAATAATAAAGCTGATATTATGATAATTATTGTATTGACTTTTTTAAAAACATTTGAAAAATTGAATAAAATAAATGAATCTATTACGAAACATTTTTCAAACTATTAAAATACTCAAACACTTAGCTTGTTTTTAAACTTTTTAGCGGCAATTGAAAACAATTTTAATTATACAAAAAAAAACAAAAATATATCCAATTAGCAAAATATTCTTTAGCTCATCAAATTAATGCGAATGACTTTAGATACGTTTTTATGTTTCTCTATCCAAAAATAACTGAAAAATTTATTAAAATAAAAAAAGATAAATGGTTCAAACGGGCAAATTTTTTAAAAACTAGTCGACTTGAACTAAATTACATACTTGCATCTATTTACTGTTTTTGCGAGAATTTTAATCTAGATCCTGAGGTTAATATTGTTATGTGTGACGAAAAATAATTAAAAAAAGTAGTTCTAAATCTTACTATTAAAACTACAAAAAAACTCAAAACATTTATCTCATTTAGTTCAGAAAAATACCTATTTTGAAACGATTAAATAATTAGTAGGTTTATTTTTACCTTTATTTTGGGATATTTTATAAAACTAAATTTAAATACTCAAATTTTTTTTCAATTTAGGCCGTAATTTAGTTATAAATAGTTAATAATCAAAAATTAATAAAAAATATATTATGGCTGCACTTTTATATTATTCATATTCGTCTAAATTAACCAAAATTAAAACACTCGAAATAGATAAAGTAGTTGTTGCGAATTCTTTAGCTATAAGTAAATTTGTTAAAAAAGTTTATGGTAAAGGAAAAATAATTACTCTAAACACGGCATTAGGACTATTTATATTAGTTTCAACTCCAAAAAACGCTAATGCAATTGGTGTAACATTTAGACCTCCGGTTATTGTAATAAGGCAGTCAATTGAAAAAGTTGTCTCAAGTTACGAAAAACTCATTGTTAAAAAACAAAAAAATTGATGGGACTTATTTTGATTTACCGGAAAACTGTATGAGCACTGTAAACAAACTAGTAAGATTAGGCGGCGGAGATATGAGTCCACTGACAAAATTTTTATTGAGACTTATCTTAATTTTGGCAATGGATCAAGGTTATAAATCAATAACAGGATTTCAACCAGGCCAGGTAGGGCGCACTCCCCGAATCGCCCCAAAACTCCGGAAAAATTCGCTAAATAGAAATAGTCCAGGTCAAAAATTTTGTATAATCAAACAAAAAAATCAGGATGCGACTTTAACACGAGAGGAGAGGCGTAATTTGCCCTCGCCTAACGACGTCATCATTTCTGAACAAAATGTTAGCATTCGTGACGGACAAGCTAGATACAAAATTAAAAAGGTCGATTCAAAACAGAAAGAACACCAGAAAATATAAAAGCTTTTAAAGAAAAAATAAAAAATTTAGTTTTAAATAGATAACGAATTGAAGGTACCTACCGAAAAACTGAACCAGATGGTTATCGAGCTACTTATTTTTATGACCCGATAGCTGGAAGAATCGCTATTTTTAAAAAATAAACTAACGAATTTGTATCTGGTTGGAAATTTGTCAAAGGACAAATCGTCAATTTATTAACCACTGGGAATATAGGAAATTAGTAAATGGAATATGATAAAATTAGGTACTTAGAGTTGTTTAAACAAGCTGAAAGTTTAGAAAAAAAAATATGTCATTATTTAAAGAAGATCGAGATAAATATTTGGAATTATTAAAATATGAAGTACGATTATCTGATCAAAAATATTGGGAAAATAAAAAAAACTATTTTTCTGTTATGAATAATTTAATTAACGAAAAACTTACTGCTGAAGATTTCATTGATGAGTTTCTGTATCTTTGGAAAAAAGATCGAGATAGGTTTGCCATAAATTGTGAGCCGAATATAGCGTTAAAAGGATTTGCTAAGTGGATGGACAAAATATTTTCTCGTTGTGAAGTTTTTGAACCCGACGCTCTAAAAAAGTAACAATATGGTTAAAAGATTCAGTTAGTAATATTTTAATACAAATTTAAAAAGAATACAACTCTAATGAGAAAAGCGATTAGTACCTTCTAATTTTAAATATTTCTCGTAATACAATTAGTTTCTGAATTCTAATTGTATTACGAGAAATATTTATCTTCCATCTTTAGCACTCAAACCTGCTTATTTTCGACTTCATTTTTACTTTAAGGCAATCCCAAAGCTTAAAGTGATTGATGAGCGTTTAAAAGACATATATAGTGCTATACAGAGAAATCCTGATATTACAATTCGTTTAGGAGACAATAATTCCTATCCAGGACATGCTTGAATCAATGGATGAGAAAATCGATATTTTATTGACAAAAAAGAGGAAGCAACGTCAGACCCTACTTTTAAGAGACCCAGCGTATAGTGAATTATTTGAGGTTTTTGGTGCAGCTGCAGGAAGTAATACTAAGTACAAATAGGATTTAAAAAATGTGCAATTAAAGATTGCCTATATAATTTTATTTTACGTCGAACTTAGAGTCAATGAAATACGACTTTTACAAAAAAAAAATATACGTGACGCTATTAAAACTTCTCAGTTCAGTGTTGTGCATTTCAAACAAAAGGAACCACACATTCATATCATATCAGATTTAGCAGTTAAGGAATTAAAAAATTTAAAATACCAATACGATGTTGTATTTATTAAATATAAATTTAAATATTTATTTGGAAAAGATAAATCAATGTCTGAAAAACATTTTATTACGACCATAAATAAAAACCTAAAGCATACTTGCAATATCAATCAAATACCGTTCAACATTAAATCACACAGCTTTCGAATTAACATGGTTTCACAATTATTAAAAAACACTTCTGTCTAAAATACAGCAGATATAATTGGACATAGGGACATCAAATCCACTATGGCGTCTAAAAGTTACGCTCTAAATAAGAAAGAAATTAAAAAACTGCTGAATAAAATTGAGAATAATAATAATAATAAATAACAGATTTTAAGATAATCTGCTAAACAATCAAATTAAAAAACACAGATCAAATATAATTATGTCGAGCTAACGACATTAAAAAATCCAAATTAAAAAAAATTTAATAATTATTTTAATATTCTTAAAAAAATAAAGAATCCAATTTTTAAAAGAAAAACATCTGAATTAAAAAATAGACTAATCGAAAGTGTTAGAGATGCAATAATAAGTGCTGGAATAAAATCAGTACAATAGTTAGCCTACATAGTAGATAACAACACAAATCAAATTCCAGTTGTCGCAAAAAAAGCCAGTAATATTATTGATGGGACATCAGCATTAACTGGCGGAACCGAGTTCGCAAGTACTTTAGACAAAATTCTATATAAGACATCAAAAGACGTAGCCGGGGGTGATACTGTTTGCACAGGATTGTGTGTTATATCAGGCAACTATGAATTCGTTGCTCTATCTTGTTCAACATTAGAAATTATCCCATTTAGAGGCCGTATTTATATAGGATTAAAAATTATCAGTAAAGGATGCATGACCTTTGGGAATGCTTGTACAGGTGAAGGCTGCTAATTTTTTTCAAGTAATGCCCTTTATTAAATAAATTAATTTCGATCAATTATTTTATTTTTAATTTCGTTTTAGAAGGGTTGACTAATTTATTTTTGTATGTTGAATTTATGCTAGAATCATACCTTAGCATACCAATATGGGATCATACTATACCATAGTGATGAATTGAAGGCAAAACTTTAAACCTATTCGATCATATTAATAAGTTATTTAAATTAAGAAATTCGGCATCAATAGTTTGAACTTGGGGATAAGATTTTGTGAACGACATGAATTTATTGAAAAAGTGGTAGATTTATTAAAGTCGAATCAAGTTCTTTTTTCTCCTGATGAAAATTTTTTAGGTTTTGGAGATTTACTCTCAAAAATAGATAGTTATTACAAAGAGTATTCAGGCGATCCGGAATCTTTCGGAAATAAGTTTGAAATTGGAGATGTTGAATTTAAAATTTTCTACTGCTATTCAAAATGACTTTTTAAAAACTCAAAAACTAGACTACAAAACTTTTCACCATTTATTTTTCCATGCAGAAAATTTTATTATTACATAATGATAAATAATAAATATCTTATAGTAAAACTAAAATCTTGTTTTATATATCTTTTCTCATAAATAAAAATTAATAGTAATTTAATATTCAGTAACTACAAAAATTAAACATCAAGATCGTTTGATGAAACATATATAAAAAATAAGGCCATGCTAAAAGCAGGAAAAACTAGGCCTACAATTGGTACTAAAATTGCTGGTAAAAAAGAAGCTGACATAATAAATTTTTTATAATATTGATATTATTAATTATACATTAAAAACTTCAAAAGTAAAATATTAATATAATCCAAAAATTTCAATATTTTTATAGTATAATTAATAATATTAAATCTAAGATTTTTATTCCTTTAAATTTTATATACAAGTAAATTTAACTTTTATGGAAACTTTATTATTATCTCGTTTACCAGAAGCTTATATTGCTTTTAGTCCCATTGTTGATGTATTACCAATTATTCCAGTATTTTTCTTATTATTAGCCTTTGTTTGGCAAGCCGCTATTGGGTTTAGATAATTATAAATTTATAATTTATAATTTTTGAAGTATAATATAATTTATAGTTACTACAATCTATCAAAATAATTTTCATAAAAATTTAAAACTCTAAATGGTTGAACCTCTATTATCTGGAATTGTTTTAGGTATGATTACCGTTTCAGCTCTTGGGCTTTTTGTTGCGGCATTCTTACAATATCGGCGCGGAAATCAATTTGAAATTTAGTAAGAATATGTATTATATATACTCTAATTAAAATATTTAGTTGACTAAATATTTTAATTAGAGTATATATAATACATATTCCTATAAAGCCTTAATATAAGCTGGTGTAGCTCAACGGTAGAGCAACGGATTTGTAATCCGTAGGTTGGGGGTTCAAATCCCTTCACCAGCTAATGAATAGAAAATTAATATATATCTATATATTAATTTTAAAACTTTCGTTAATATAATATTTATTTTTTTACTGATAGGCCCAGTAGGAATCGAACCTACATTGGAAACTTAGAAGGTTTCTGTCCTAATCCGTTAGACGATAGGCCCTGAAATTATGGGCAATACAGGATTTGAACCTGTGACCTTCTGCTTGTAAGGCAGACACTCTACCGCTGAGTTAATTGCCCAAATTTATGTATATAAAAATATTATCATAATATTAATATTAAGTAAAGTATTATACATTTTTTATAATGAAATAAATTGGTTAAACTTTCTTCAACTCAGTCTTACCATCTTGATTGGTTAATAGATCGCCTTAGACCGTATCAACATAGGAATCTCTTAACTTCTCAAATCGCAGTTATTCCTTCGCATTATATCAAACAATTTACTTTTAAAAAATTTCAAGACAAATTAGATTTAATTACTTTTTTGCAATTCTTAGTTTATGCTCGAGGATTGAAGTATAAAACAGATTCTTTAGGTTCTACGTATTATCGTTTGGTGCAGTTTCGTGTTCAAGATTTTTTACATTATACTAAACGATCTAATAATTATTACCAACTGGACAAATTAATTAAATTCTTTGATCAATTACAACAAAATTCATTAATTCAAGTTTTCACCGATGATTCTTATCGTAGAATAGTTACAATTCCTGAAGTTAATTTATTCAAAACTAGTGACCAATCATGGGTAGTAGAGATTTGGATGGCGGAAGAACTATTTACTTATCTTCATCCTTTTCTTTTTAATGATTTCTTTCAAGACAAATTAACCAAATATCAATTTCAAGTCTTATTTGAAATTGTTAAGGTTTTTAGTTCAAGCAATGTCAGAAAAGAATTTAATATTCAACAATTTATCCATTCTTACCCATCAACTTTAAATGGTAAATTAAAAATTAAAATTAAAGAGTATTTCATTCAATATTTACAAGTTTTAGAAAATCAACCAAAAATTAAAGCTAAAGTTTTACTTCTCCCATCAAATGAAATACACAATATTCATCAACTAACATATAATCATTTACGCAAAAATAAAACAATTGTCGCATTTGAAATTATCGATATTAAATTTATTTAATTAGACACAACCTTTGCTTATGTTAAAAGCTTAAGTGATTTAGAACGTCAAGAGCGAATCGAGAACATCTAATTAATAACTAGCCCTAATCGAGACTTAGAAGCTCAAATAAGCCTTTTAAATCTAAATCAAGTAATGTTATCGAGTACCTTTTGTTTTATCAGTGAATGTACTATAATATTTAAACTATAATTAAAATTTTAAGAAAAAAATATGGATAAGATATTAATAAAAAAATAAGTTTTTCAAGTCCATTGAAATATATTGAAGATATTTATGATTATAATCTGGATGTATTCGTCGAATTAGAAAATGGATCTGGGTATACAGTTATTGTAGGAACATCAAAAAATTTTTTGACATTAATGAACCGACGCGAAATGGATTTTTTAGGGCCTGGCTGTCCCTTTATTATTGTTAGAAAGGTAACCATGGAAGTTATTGAAAAAGCGATTCATGCTCACACACAAGATGGTGCCTATTGGTTGAAGTTGCATCATTTTTCAGAATTCCTCGAGAGCGACATGTTCAATAAGTTACAAGAAGATGAAGATAAAGCATATAATTCTTTTAATATAGATATATATTAGTTTAATAAATTTTATTAAACTAATATATATCTTTTAATGACTTCAAAAATCGATTTCGATTTGATTCATTGTGCATCTTTATCAAAAATGATTCTCTTGTATTAAATACGTTCGGCTCCGTTTTAAAATGTTAGTGATAACGATATAATCCTTGATTTGTGAAGTAGTTTATTGCATCTTCTTTTTTTGTAGATAATAATCGCATTTTATCTTTTATAGTTAAAGTTGAAGCTCCATAAAGTTTCGAACGTGCTGAGTTATAAAATTCGAGTTGAGATTTCTCGGATGTTATTAATAGTCATAATGTAATTAGTTTAAAAATTAGTTAATTGTAGCTAAATATTTGTAATAAATTAATTCACAATATGAAAACAACAATTATATACTTAAAAAAATATAGCTTTGTTTATATTATCTATTTTTTTATGGCAAAATAAAAACTAACTGTCTAAAAATTTAAATATTTAAGAATAGAAAAATTTACTTTAATAATACGTATAAAGTGTTATTTAAATTTAATGAGATTATTTTAATGTTTTATATTATTTATCTTTGTATATACATATAGCTATAGTATTTTTTCGCTGAATAGATTTGAAACAACTGAAAAAGTTATAAATATAAAAACTATTAATAAATTTTTAATAAGCTATCTCATTGAATAGCTAAATATGTGATTTAATAATTAGTTAAATTTTTCATTAATATCAAATCGTTAAAAAAAATTTCGAAATCAATACTAATGATTAATTGAACTTATATAATCCTTCAATTCCTAGTAAAAGATGTTTAAAGAATTGCATTCGACTGGGTTCGAACCAGTGACGTTCCAGAGGAAAACGGATTATGAGTCCGGTGCCTTCAACCACTCGGCCACGAATGCAAATTTGATTTGGAGCTGATGGGAATTGAACCCACGTCCATTTAAAAGTAATGAAAAAGCTCATTCACAGATTTAGTTCTATAAAAGAACGAGTAGAATATTAACTATATTGTAAACTAAAACTAAAAAAAAGTCTAGCAATAGTGAACAAATTTTTAACTTTAAATAATTAAAATTTTAAGCAAAAACAGGAACAAAAGTTAAAGATGAACGTGTTTTGTTTAAAATAGTTTTTGTTAATTTGAAAAGAATATTATTAGCATTTATTAATATAATTTGTAGATTTTAACGAAGAATACATGCTTCGACCTGTATCACTTTACCTTTACTTTTAAATGTCGAAACCAAAGCAGCCCCAATAGTAATTAAAATTAATTTATCTATTTAAGCATGAAGGGAGTCGAACCCTTGACTTTCAGAATCGGAATCTGACGCTCTATCCACTGAGCTACACGCTTTAAAGATCTAAAACATAATACTATTTAACGCATTATATCTAGTAATGCGTTAAACAATGAATAAAAACTACTATTAATTAATAATAAATTTTACCACCACCCCATTTTTCTGTAACAATCTTTGGTGATAACATAATATGACCAGCTATTGAATATAAATCTTCATCAGTTAATGAGCGCATACGTGGATAAATATCTGCACTTTTAATACTTGGGTGAACTTCTGCAATTGATTCTAAACCATCATAAGTTGTTGGATTTTTCATATAATCAACTAATGCAGCAATATTATCACGACGTGGTGTTGCTAAGCTTAAACCTTCCGGATCTAGTCCAACATTTGGATTTGTTTTTGTAATACCACCTGTGTGACAAGCTCCACATGTTGTATTAAATAAACGTTTACCACGTTTAACTTGTTCAGGTGTTAGCACTGTTGTTTTACCTGATGCATCTGCAACTACAGTTCGTGTTGCTTCATCTAAATCAATTGCCGATGCATTAATTATTAAAAAATTAAAAACACAAAAGAATACGATACCAAAAAATTTTGAATATTTTTTAAACATAAAGTAATATATTTAATTACAACTTTGAAACCAAGAAAATTTTAATTTTACACGTTTAAGACTAAGACAAAAAACCCATTAATTTTGTTTTGTATCTTTATCCGAATTAAATTTCTTATAAAAATTATAATTTTTATAGTAATCTAAATTTTTAGAATCCTCAGGATCGGTTCAGTCAAAATCTTATAGAGCTATTTTTTTTTCACATTGTTAAAAGCGGTGTAAAAAACTAAACGGTATTAAAATTTAATCGCCACTCATATTTTGCTCAAATAGACACGTAGTTGGTAAGAATAAATTTTTTTCTTACAGAGAATTCAGGTTGTACTGCTCTTAATTTTATAATTAAAAACATGGGACATAATTAAATTAAACTAACAACCGTAGAAAAACCTAATTCAATATTTAGCATGATGTTTCTCTCCTTACCCTCTAGTTACACGGTCACTTTTACTAATAATAACTAATGCTATCCCAATCACTGCTACAACAAAACTACCGGCTGCTAAACTAGATATAAAGTTTGCTAATGAAGTTGTCATTTATAAGTCCTTATTATAATAAATATACTTTTTAAAGTAGCATAACCAATTTAAAATAATTTAATCAATTATGGCTATACTACATTATAGTTTACTATAAAAATGCTTAAATAAAAAACTTTTTGCTAAATATATTATATTAAAATTAATTTAAAAGTTTATTTAGACATAACTTTACAATAAAATACAATTTTTATTTTCTAGATTTAATATTTATATAGTTAATAATTCTAATAAAATGTAAAAGTTAATTAAATTTTACTAGTATAATGATAATGGGTTACCTGGGACTCGAACCCAGAACTATTCGGTTAAAAGCCGAGTACTCTACCATTGAGTTAGTAACCCTACTATTATTATATCACATTTTATAAAACCTCATAATTAAAATAATATTTTTTCTTTGTTTGTTTTAAAGTAAAATGGATAATAACATTATACGTTATTTTATTTTTTAAAATTTCATTTACATTTAATATTAAATAAACAAGGATTTTAAAATGGTTAATTGGCAAGTTATCGGTCAACTATTAGCTACAGGTATTATCATGTTATCAGGTCCAGCAGTGATTGTTTTATTAGCATTAAAAAAAGGCAATCTTTAATTTTCTTTTAATATCATCAATATAAAAATTTTTTAAAAATACTTATGATTACTGCTTTAGTAGCTCTATTAGTTTTAATTTCATTATTTTTAGTTGTAACAGTTCCAGTATCATTAGCTACCCCAGGTGAATGGGAAGCTGGAAAAGCAGGTTTTAACATTATTTTCCAAGCTTGGGTGAGTCTTGTTATTGTTATTGCTGCTGCTGATGGTATTTCATCATCAATTTAGAAATTATAGCTTTTACTATAATTTCTAAAATAATAACTTGACAGTAATAAAACTATAATATATATATAATTTGTGTAACAAATTAAATTTCTTTAAAAGTTTGATACGTAAACTAGCGGGCATAGCTCAGTGGTAGAGCGCAACCTTGCCAAGGTTGATGTCGCGCGTTCGAATCGCGTTGCCCGCTT
>JAVCKV010595498.1:0-25456 GCA_032274145.1 Herpochondria borealis
TGCTTAGACATGTATGGACTCCTTTGGTTTTGGTTAACACCACATTACTTCGGTAGTGCGGTGGAGTCCATACATCGAGATGGATTGTGTTGATCATAATTTGCAAGACTGTGCTGCTACAGGCACATCCAAAAGCACATTCCAACATATACAGCATTTGGGACATTTAATGCCCGCAGTGAGTGCTAGTGACGGTTCTTTTACTGAAATCTCTGTTGCTGATATCTCCGGTACTCATAACTCCGGTGCTTATAGTAGTGGTAGTAGTGGCTCGCCAATGAACTGCGACCTTTGTAGCATCACTTGCCAACCATCTATTATTTCCAATACTCTATTGCTTCCTATAAAGACAGTACATTGGGTCTTCGAGTCTCAATCCATCGACGCGTCTGTCGATACCTTTATCAGTACACTTTTACGACCTCCCATTCTTGCCTGACTCAGGGTAAATCCGTCTGCTATTTGGCCAACAGGCTGAGTTAACACGGTTTTTCTGCCCTTCGGCGCACCTTATTTTCAATGCTTGAACAATCATCTCAGCAGCAGACCTTTGATAGTCAGCATGTAGGAATCAATATGCGAGTAGCAATAAAAACCTTACCGTCATGGAGTCACTTTTATTCAGTGTCACTAGTAATAGCGCTGTTAGCCGCAGCATTCACTCACGCGCCATCAGTGAATGCCGAAGCAGCACTGCAAACACGACTAGAAGCAGCACTAGAAGCAACAGTGAAAGAAATAGAGAAGCCAATATCGAAACCAATAACAGAGCCAATGATCGTCTATAAAAGTCCAACCTGCGGTTGTTGTGGCGCTTGGGTAGACCATATAAAACAGGCAGGCTTTGGCTCAACGATACAACACCGCAGTGATCTTAATGGGATTAAACAGCAGCTGGGAATAGCCCCGCGCTATCAATCCTGTCATACCGCCACACTAGATAATCCATCGTTTGGACAGTACGTCTTTGAGGGGCATATACCCGCAGCGGTTATTCAGCATTTTCTCGCTAATGCACCAAGCAATGCGATGGGTTTAGCTGTTCCAGGGATGCCGATGGGCAGCCCGGGTATGGATACCGACAGAAAATTTAGTCCTTACACCGTATTACAGCTCAACAAAGACGGCAGTAGCACGCACTACGCTACCGTTTCAGCCGATCACACTCGATATATGGAGAAAAGATAATGAATCGAAAGAATCCGCCAACAGCACCGTCTGTGATAGATCAGCGTTTTAATCAACTCTCACGTCGACGTTTTGTCACCGGTATGGCAATGGGTACGGCGGCGCTAGGTCTTGGCTTGCACTCAAGTTTATCACTGGGGAATGTATTGGGTAGTGGTGGCGTTAAGCGTTCACCACCGCAAGTATTAAGAGGTAATCAATTCGACCTTAACATTGGTTACCAAGCTGTCAATATGACCGGCAAAGAGAAAATGGCGACAACGGTGAATGGCTCATTGCCAGCGCCTACTTTACGCTGGAAAGAGGGCGAGACAGTCACCTTGCGAGTGAAAAACAACCTCGCTCACGATAGCTCCATTCATTGGCACGGCATGATTTTACCCTCCAATATGGATGGCGTACCTGGACTTAGCTTCGCAGGCATTAAGCCGGGCGATACCTATGAATATCAATTCGAAGTTAACCAAAGTGGAACTTATTGGTATCACAGCCATTCTGGATTCCAGGAGCAAACAGGGGTGTATGGCGCGATAGTGATTGACCCTAAAGAGCCTGATCCTGTTAGCTATGATCGCGACCATGTGGTTATTTTGTCGGATTAGACCAATGAGACACCAGAGAATGTGTATGCCAAGCTCAAAAAAATGAGCCATTACTATAACCGCCGGGAAAGAACCGCGGGCGACTTAAATGCGCTTACGAAATTCATCGGCAGATTCTTTGCGCTCAGAATAACGATCGACTAGATATTCGCTGTGGTTACGGGTTAGCTGTGTAAATTTCACCAGTTCTTCCATAACATCAACAATACGATCATAAAGCGACGACGGTTTCATTCGATTGTTGTCATCAAATTCCATCCATGCCTTAGGAACTGAAGACTGGTTGGGAATGGTCACCATGCGCATCCAGCGGCCAAGAATACGCATTTGATTAACGGCGTTGAACGATTGTGAACCCCCGCACACTTGCATAACCGCGAGTGTTTTACCCTGTGTTGGGCGTACGCCTTGGTGCGCCAAAGGAATCCAGTCAATTTGTGCTTTCATTACTGCTGTCATCGCACCATGACGTTCAGGGCTGCACCACACCATACCTTCGCTCCACTGAGCCAATTTTCTAAGTTCTTGTACCTTTGGGTGCTGATCATCTGTGTCATCCGGTAGGGGTAAACCTGAGGGATTGAATATTCGTATCTCAGCACCAAAATATTCGAGTACTCGAGCGGCTTCTTCGGTCGCTAAACGGCTAAATGAGCGCTCACGCAAAGAGCCATACAGCAATAGAATTCTAGGTTTATCGGCTTTGAGATTGGTTTGTTTTAGACACTCCATATCGATAGGTCTAATAGATTCAAAGTCAATGTTGGGTAATGTAGTGTTATCCATGATATTTTATACCTTTTCAAACCTTTTCAAACCTTTTCAAACCTTTTCAAACCTTTTCAAACCTTTTCAAACCTTCTCAAACCAGTGACGCGTTCTGTTGGCAAAGGCCACCAGCGTTAACATCACCGGCACCTCGACTAAGACCCCAACAACCGTGGCGAGCGCGGCACCCGATTGCAGGCCAAATAAAGAAATGGCTACGGCTACGGCCAATTCGAAAAAATTCGAGGTGCCTATCATGCAGGCTGGCGCTGCAATATTGTGTGGTAATTTCATCGCTTTCGCAGCGCCATAAGCAATGGCAAAGATGCCATAGGTTTGCAAGAGTAGGGGAATAGCAATTAATACAATGGCCAAGGGGTTAGCTAAAATGGTTTCGGCCTGAAATCCAAACAGCAACACTACTGTAGCCAGCAGACCGGCAATTGAGACTGGTTTGAGCGTTTGGATGAAATGGTTGAGCTTTGATTTATCCTGCTTCGAATCCAGCGCCTTGCGCGTTATAACCCCGGCGACCAGTGGGATCAGTACGTACAGCACCACAGACAGCAATAAAGTATCCCAAGGCACAATGACATCGCTCACGCCCAACAAAAATGCCGTTATGGGTGCAAAGGCAAAAATCATAATGACATCATTTACCGACACCTGCACCAACGTGTAATTCGCGTCACCTTTCACCAGGTGACTCCAAACAAAGACCATGGCGGTACAAGGTGCAACACCGAGCAAGATCATACCCGCGATATATTCAGTTGCGGTTTCAGGGTCTACCCAATCAACAAACAGTACTCGAAAGAAAAGCCAGCCAAGAAAGGCCATACTGAAGGGCTTAACAAACCAATTAATGACGAGTGTAAGCAACAAGCCCTTTGGCTTTTTACCTATATCTTTGATTGACGAAAAATCCACTTGAATCATCATCGGATAAATCATTACCCATATAAAAATAGCGACGGGTATATTGACGTTTGCAACCTCCAGTGCGGCAAACCACTGAAACACCTCGGGCATCAGATACCCCAATATACCGCCACCTAGAATGCACAAACCTACCCATATACTTAGAAAACGTTCAAATACACCCATGGTTATTGCTCCCCAATAAGATTGTTCAATGCTTTTTGGCGTTCTTCTGTCGATAAACCTTCAATACCCAAGTGTAAAAGTCTTTGAACGCGTTGCTCTATCGTTCGCATTACATCAATAAAAGCATCTCGTATGGCTTCTTCACTGCCTTCTAGCTTGGACGGGTCTGGAAGACCCCAATGTATCTTTGCAGTATCACCAAACCACACAGGACAGGATTCGCTAGCGGCACTATCACAGACAGTCACCACAATATCGGGTTGCTCCGATTCGAAATCATCCCAAGATTGGCTTCGTAAATCGTCAGTTGAAATACCTGTTTCTGCCAGATACTTTAATGAGAGCGGATGTACTTCTCCCGCAGGCTGGCTACCAGCACTAAAAGCCTGAAGCCTACCTTGCGCTAGATGATTGGTAATCGCTTCGCTCAGAATGCTACGACAGCGATTGTGCGTACAAATATAAAGGATCTTCATGGGGCTAAACCTAGGTATTAAACGTTAACAACATTGAGGGCGGTTTTTCATTGCCTTCAAGTTTTTTCGAAAAATCTGCAGTGCATCATTATTGGCTTTGCATGCCGTATCTAGTATCTCTTTTGCCCAGACGGGAAGGTTCTTGGCTGTGGAATAAAACACCCATTGTCCACGCCGCGCATCATCAAGAATGCCGCAGTTGCGAAGCTGGGCTAGATGACGAGATATTTTGGGTTGGCTGTCGCCGAGTGCTTCCATTAATTCGCAGACGCAGAGTTCACCTTCCATACAAATAAGCAGGGTCGCGTACAATCGGGTTTCATCGGAGAGGCACTTAAATAACTGCACGGGTTCAATCATAGTTAACGATGCTCATAGATAGATATAGACGTAGATACAAACATAAAGATATACGGATATCCATATGTTAAGTGTTTCGCACAGAGTAAGTCAAGTCGACATTTAACGGGGATTGGGGTTGAAAGGGGAGTGATGCCTAGGTCTCTGTCGGAACAGTTCGAAGCAGGAGTTTTAGTTAACACGCATGTAATGAACCCATTATTCAAAAAAAGTACGAAATAAAATGATAAAAATTTTTGTCTTAGCTGTTGCGCGGAGGACAGACGTTTTAGCATCATCACTCGTATCTTCTATCGCATTATTGATTGGCAGCAATGTGCCACTGGGTTTTGTGTCGTTGACAGAAAATATCGCTATGGTGGCGATGGGTATTTGGTTTCTTATTGAACGCTAAGGGCTTTTACAGTTATCTCGCAAGATAAAAATGAGTTTCCACATTCAATCTAATCAGATACCATCATCACCAATGAAAAAGCTTATTTGTCTATCGTTAATATTTCTGCTGGTATCGCCTGCATTCGCGTCATGGCTACCTCATGGTGCGGCCCATGCGTTGCACGAAAATAATATTAAACATCTTTTAGATAGCAGTCATCAGCATTCCCACGATCATGATAATGGGCATCATCATAACCATAACTATAGCCATGAAGACAATCATGAAGAGAATGTTGTCAGCGATGCAGACATAGGTGGTCACCACCAAATTCATATCGATATCATCAGTTTTTATGATGATTATGTTAATGCAGACCTACAACGGCTGAACCTAAAAAATCTAGATATACCAACCTTCGATTTTTATCAAATTGACTTTTTTTATTCGACATTAGATATAACATCGCATAGCGATGCTGATTCTCTTTACGAAAAAAATCATTCCCTTGTTGACTGGGGAATATTTAGCTCCAGTACAACTCCTCTATATTTATCTACGCAACGACTGCGAATGTAAACCTACACTCCAAGGCGCATTTATCTGTTTGCTATACGGTAGACAGCCATCATTTTTGTGCCTTCATAATATTTAATGACTATTAATTTATGAACGGAGGAGGCTCTTATGCTTCAAATTTTTCAACCATACTCAACAAAAGATCGCCTATATGCCGCTATCGGCTTAGGCTTAATGTTGATCGGTTTATTCGGAATGACTCCCGATGTTTGGGCTCATGCTGTGACAGCAGGTGACAAAGGGTATATCCAAGAAACCACAGGGGTTCATGCGATTCCCTTCATTTACCTTGGTGCAAAGCACATGATGACAGGGTATGACCACCTGCTTTTTTTGCTGGGTGTTATTTTCTTTTTATACCGTATGAAAGAAGTCACTATTTATGTAACCCTGTTCGCCGTAGGGCATGTGGTAACACTGTTGTCTGGTGTACTAATGGAAATAAGTATTAGCGCATTTGTTATTGATGCGATTATTGGATTTTCCATTGTGTATAAAGCGCTAGACAACATGGGCGCGTATCAACGCTGGTTTGGCGTTCAGCCAAACACTAAAGCAGCTACTTTTCTATTTGGCTTGCTTCACGGCTTTGGTTTAGCCACTAAAATTTTAGAATATGAACTATCAGCTGACGGCCTATTACCCAACCTACTATTTTTTAATATTGGCGTAGAAATTGGTCAACTTTTAGTGCTAGCCGCTATATTAATAGCTATTACGTATTGGCGAAAAACGAGTAACTTTTTACGTCATGCCTACAAGGCGAATGTTTTTATCATGATGCTGGGTTTTTTATTAATGGGGTACCACATAACAGGTTATTTCATTCTGTAAATCTATTCACACGCATTCATCGTTAAAATTTTTAATAGGAAATATACATCATGTATAACGCAAACATACCTTCTGAACGAGAGCTGCCGTCAACGGCTAAACTAATAAAATCGACTATTATCGCGATAGTCGCCGCATGTTTCTTACTCATTACGGTTGTCATGCCAGCCGAGTACGGTATTGATCCCACAGGAATAGGAGAAACTATCGGACTAAAGCGTATGGGGGAAATTAGACTTTCGCTGGAAGAAGAGGCAGTAGCAAATGCAGCTAAGGCAGAGCAACCAAGCGTAGCAACCGTGACTCCAGAAAAATCTATAACCGTAGAAAATGGGGCTATTACGAAGACAGATAGTGTTACTTCACAAAATCATGAGGTCACATTTACGCTTGCGCCTGATGAAGGTACTGAGGTGAAAGTGACTATGATAAAAGGCGCTAAGGTGGATTATATATGGGAGACCAATGGTGGAAAATCTAACTTTAATGTTCATGGCGATTCTAAAAAGCTAAAGATTAAATACCATCCTTATTATAAAGGCACTGATTCAAAACGTGAGGGAACACTAGAGGCGGCATTTGATGGTGGACACGGTTGGTTTTGGCGTAACCGCACCAAACAACCGTTAACGATCACAATTAAAACGGATGGTGAATACACGGATATTATACGCTACTAAAAATAATGGTTTTACAATAAAGCCAGCGGCTTCGGCCGCTTTTACAAAAATAGCCATATTTATTCAAATTTATACAGGCAGGTAAATAACGTGAAATTAAAAAATGTGGTCTTTGCTACAATATTCTGTGTTGGTCTTCAGGCATGTAGTGAAAAACAATACGGAAGCGAAACTCATAACAAGAGCGACACTGTCATATCATTTTCACAAATCACACTTAGCCCTAAACCGATGACGAAGCGTTGGTATTTCTCTGAGCAAGCCGCTCGCGGAAAAGAGATTTTTGTGGATAACTGTGCAGTTTGTCATGGTAACAACGCCGAAGCCACCAGCAACTGGAAAACGCCCGATGCTAATAGCCATTACCCGCCGCCACCATTAAACGGCAGTGCCCATGCATGGCATCACCCGTTAAGTGTATTAGGCAGAACCATTTATAACGGTGGGGCAGAGGTAGGAGGGCAGATGCCTGCATTTAAAGATCAGTTAAGTGAGAGTGAGATCATCGATGTGATTGCGTATTTTCAAACCTATTGGTCAGATCCCATTTATGAGCGTTGGTTGATGATCGAAAATTCATCACGTTAGTGCAATTATTATCTGCCGTTTGCTAATCAGGTAACACAAAATGGCCGCGTGACGGTTTGATTAATCTTCCATCGGCGACTAATGTTGATAGCGATCGATAGACCACTTCGTGGCTTAACCCAATCTCTGCAGCAAAGACTTTTATCTGTGTTTTTAACAAGCCTTCTACGATCCCACAAAATACCCGCTCGGTCGCATTGCTAATGGATAATAATTCGACCTTACGACGGTACTGTTGAATTTGTTGCGTCATTTTTCGTGTAAAGCTGCGAGCAAAGGTGAGGTCTGTATCAAAAAGGTGATTAATACTTTGGCGATTCAATTCAACTACTTCTGATGGTGTCGCCACATAAGCATCGCAATGATACGTCTCTGAAAACAATGAGGCTTCGGCAAAAGTTTCTCCCGACTTTGCTGTATGTATCACGACTACCGCTCCTGCGGATGTGTAACGCCGCAACTCTATATTGCCATCAACAACAAAGAATATTCCCCGACTTTTATCGCCTTGGCGAAAAACGCAATGGCTCTTTTCATAGTAACGATGCTTGTAATCGTCACTCGACAATTGATTAAACGGTTCAGGTAAGTGCATTGCTCTCTCCTATATGATCTGAATCATATGTGAGGGTAGGCTTAAAAGATACACTCTCTTTTGTACTTTCATCGTATTCACTCAGTTTTTATAGGATAAAAAATGAAATATATCGTTTCTAGTATTATATTTATCGTACTTATTAGCAGTAGCTACTTCGTGACAGCACAAAATATCCACTCAACTCATTCTGAACACTCAATACCTGCAAACTCAACATACTCCAACCATTCCAACCACTCTACACATCAACACTCTGCAACAGCCAATCCGTTACAGGCTCAGCCGACTGAAACAGGCCAGAGTGCTTTTGCGGCTATCGCCGAAATTGTCGCATTGCTTGAAAGTGATCCTGCAACCGACTGGTCTAGCGTTAATATAGATGCGCTTAGGGAGCACTTGGTTGATATGAATTCACTCACATTGACTGCCGAAGTATTTAAAGAGATAACTGACAAGAGTGCTGTGTTTACGATTACAGGATCACGAGACACGCAGCGGGCGATTAAAAAGATGGTGCCAGCACACGCTCAACAGCTGATGTTAATTAAACCATGGGATGTAAACACACAGATAGAAGATAACGGAGTGACGTTAACGTTAACCAGTAACGATAATACGGAATTAGAAAAAGTGGATCGTTTAGGGTTTTTTGGTCTTATGGCCATTGGGGCTCACCATCAAGCTCATCACTTAGCCATGGCGCTAGGAAAAATGCAGCACTAGCAGCACTAGATAATATACTTATAGTGATTATGTTATGTGGCTATGTTATTGCGACTATGACTACATTTATAAGATGTACAACTTAGTCAGCGTGCATTGTTATACGCTGGCTAAGTTGCATCAACTTACGTTAAAGCGCTTTTTTAAACAATAGATTCTTGCCCTAGCATTTAGAAATTGTCAGATGACTCTTCAATCGCACTATCTATGCTGTCAGGTAATGGCAGGCCAGAGGCATTTTTGCGGTGGTCTTTTAGTCGGCCTAATGTACTTTCCAGTCTATGTGCGAGTTTTTTGGCTGCGCCGTTTACTGCCTGTTCTAAGGTTTCGGCATGATCTGTCACTGCTACAGGCTGACGGCCTTCAATACGAGCTTCAAGCATACAGCGCTGATCATGTACTCCGCTCTTGCCTTTACTCTCGTCACTGAGGTGAATTTCTACACGAGTGATATGGTCCTTAAAGTGATCTAAGGCATGTTCGACCGAAGAGGTAACATGAGCGGCAAGTGCTTCTGAGCCATGGATATTGGCGTCTGTATTAAACTGGATCTTCATAATGAACCCTTATTTATATTAATTAACAATGCTCGTGCTCTCTAAGCATACAACAAGAAAGTAAAATTGCCTCTATTTGATAAAACTAGAGTAGCTATTTATACATGTGGCTTATTTAGAAATAATCAATACGCTATTCACAGAATTCCCTGTTTTAAATAGACTTACGGTTTCTAAGGAGGAGAGGGGATCACGGCTGGTAGTTAATCGTACCTATAAGTATCATTAATTCCTTTTATTGTGTTTTTAAAAAGACTCTAGGTATGATGTTAGCCTACTAAGGGTTTTGCAGCGCTTTTGCAGCTGGCCTTGTAACTTATTTTGCAGATAACTAGTGGTATTAATAGTGGTGCTAATAGTGTCTGAGCTTTTTCAATCTTCCTCATAGAGAGTCAATAATGTCTTACGATTATGATTTGTTTGTTATCGGTGCCGGTTCTGGTGGCGTACGTGCTAGCCGTATTGCGGCGGGTTTGGGCGCAAAAGTGGCGGTTGCCGAAGATTTGTATCTAGGTGGCACTTGCGTGAATGTGGGCTGCGTACCTAAGAAGCTGTTCGTCTATGGCTCTCATTTCGCCGAAGAATTTGAAGCCGCCGCAGGTTTTGGTTGGACAGTAGGCGAGAGCAGCTTTGACTGGCCGACATTACGCGATAACAAAACCAAAGAAATTGAACGTTTGAACGGCATTTACGACAATATGCTTAAAAATGCAGGCGTTGAGATTATTCATGGTCGAGGCACAGTGGTTGATGCGCATACCGTTGCGGTAGGCGGCAAAAACTATACCGCAGAGCGTATTTTAGTTGCGGTAGGTGGCTGGCCGATGGTGCCTGAGATACCCGGTAAAGATCATATTATTAGCTCTAACGAAGTCTTTTATCTAGAAGAATTCCCTAAGCGCGTGATTGTGGTGGGTGGTGGTTATATCGCCGTAGAATTTGCAGGTATTTTTCAGGGGTTTGGCAGCGAGACCCACTTACTCTATCGTGGCGATATGTTCCTACGTGGTTTTGATGACGATATTCGCGAATTTACCGCCAGAGAAATGCGTAAAAAGGGCATTGACCTACAGTTTAATACCAATGTTACCGGTATCGAAAAGCAAGCAGATGGTAGCTTATTGGTTAGCCTAACCGATGGCTCAACGCTTGAAGTTGATGCGATTATGTATGCTACGGGCCGCAAGCCTAAAACAGAAAGCTTGGGTTTAGAAAATACCGCTGTCGAGTTAACGGCAAAAGGCAGCATCGTGGTTAACGACGATTTTCAAACCGCCGAGCCTTCTGTTTATGCGGTAGGGGATGTAATTGATCGTATGCAGTTAACACCGGTGGCGTTAGCCGAAGGCATGGCCTTGGCGCGTAACCTCTATTCTGACAAGAAAGGCAACAAAGTGGATTACGACTTTATCGCCACTGCAGTATTCTGCCAGCCAAATATTGGTACGGTGGGTTATACCGAAGCTCAAGCCAAGGAAAAGTATGGTGCGGTTGCGGTGTATAAATCAGAATTTAAGCACATGAAGCATACGCTTAGCGGTCTAGATGAGCGAACCTTTATGAAGCTATTGGTTGATCCTAAAAGCGATAAGGTCGTCGGCTGTCATATGGTAGGCGCAGATGCGGGCGAGATTGTTCAGGGGCTAGCAGTTGCCATCAAGGCGGGCGCAACGAAAGCCGATTTTGATAGCACCATTGGCATACACCCAACGGCTGCAGAAGAGTTTGTGACCATGCGTGAACCTGCTTATATTCTATAGACCTGTTCTTTTGTAAGCCTATGTCAACTATTTAAAACGGCTACTTTGACAGTAATTTATAGTGAGAAATCACATCCAATAAAAAGGCTAGCCAATTGAATTGGCTAGCCTTTTTGCTTGTAAGTAGAAAGGTTTTAAGCGTTGTGTTTCAGCGCTATGCTTTGCCTACATGCAAGCCACATTCACGGTCTTTAAGTACTTTAGTTGGGTCGTTGTAATCTTCTTCAATAGGCAGGTCGTGCTCAACTAGGTACTCTTCTATGTCTAGCTCGGTCCAATAAAACAACGGCGCGACTTTAATTAACCCGGTGGTGATATCTTGGGTCACGATATCTAACGAATCACGAAAAGGGGTTTGCTCTTTACGAATAGCCGTTAGCCACACTTCAGGCGCAAATTCATTCATCGCGCGGCCAAAGGGCTCTAGCTTTACTTCGCGCGTAAACTCATCGTGTGCCGCTTCGTCTTCGATACTGGGGATGCCACCATAAACTGTTGCTCTACGTTTAGCCGTCACTTTGGGTGTGTAGTAGTGCATATCCAGCGACAAACGCTGAATAAGGCTTTCAGCGAATTGGTAGGTGGCTTCGGTGTTGTAACCATGATCGACACAGATAACCGGCATCTTGCTATCTTTTCCCTGCTCTTGTTCTGCCGTCATATGCAAAATAGCCGCTTCGTGAGGGCCAAAGTTCGTGGTAACAATGGTCTTTTTATCTAGCGATAGCGCCCAGCGAATAATATCGGCGGGATGTTTGTCACGCAACTGTTGATTAATACTCGCAAAATCAAGGGTATTGGTCATAAAGTTCTCTATAAGTTTATCAATAGTAAAGTCGTCAATGGGTAGAATGGATAGCAGGCAATATAAGGGCAGGGCAGATAAATTGAAAGCCTAGGGCTGAGTTAATAGTGATATTAGCCATACCGTTTTATTATATTCTTATAATATAACCGTAATAACACTAAAGATAGATATGGGTTAACGGTAAAGCATTTGGGGTATGGTTGCTGGAGCGATTTTTGACGATTAAAAACCATACAAAAAGGATGATTTAATTGTCGGTATTTATCTAAAGCTGGTAATATGCGCGCTTTCTGACGTTCAGCTTCTTCATAATCATTCTTTTAAGCATTAAAACAGAGTAACGACATATGACCACACCAATTAAGCGCAGCAACCGCCTACGTAAAAAATTATATCTTGATGAGTACGCCATTCTTGGCTTTGAGTTTTCTTGTAAGATCGATTTAAGTGTCGAAGCAGACTACGGAGAGTTTTTTGATAACTTCGCCGGTCAAGTAGAAGACCGTAACTTGTTTGTTAGCCTTGATGGCAATGAAGAGTTATTTGAAGGCTTTGTTAGTTCTGGCGATCGTTATGGTTCTGCTACCGAAGAAGATAGAAAAGCGATTGAAGATGCATTATCAGCTTACAAAATAATTAGCGATGTAACGATTGGTAAACTGGTAGATGCTTGCTACGAAATGTAGTGAAAACAAACAGTTTTGAAGAAAAAGGCGCTATTTAGCGCCTTTTTTAATGATGGTCTGAGAAGATTTGTTTTTTCGGCCAGTGCGCGTTTCCGTTTCAATTTTTTCAACTAACGCTCGACGCTGCTGTACTTCGTAGCCCGCTCTGTTAATTCGCTTCACTTTTTGGCCGATTAAGCGCTGAATAGCATCTAAATTACGTTCCTCTTCGCGGCTCACTAGGGATATTGCATAACCTTTATTGCCAGCTCTGCCTGCTCGTCCAATACGGTGTACATAGTCTTCTGCTAAGAAAGGCAGATTATAGTTAACTACGTATTCTAAGCCTTGAATATCCAAGCCCCGTGCAGCCACTTCTGTTGCAATGAGGACCTGTATTTTGGCTGATTTAAAATCCGCTAAAGCACGTCGTCGTGCACCTTGTGTTTTATCGCCGTGGCAAATGGCCGCCGGTATTTTCTTTTCTTTCAAGCTAGCCAGTAAGGTATCCGCTTGGCCTTTTGTACTAGTAAACACTAAGACTTGATACCAGTTATATTCCTCAAGTAGCTCATTGAACAAGGCGATTTTTCGCTTTTCTTCGATAGGGTAAACAATATGCTCGATAGTGTCGGCGGTAGTGTTCGCTTTAGTGACGCGTATTTCTTTATGGTTATGCAATAATTTATGTGACAGCTCGTTAACACCAGCAGATAACGTGGCCGAAAATAACAGGCACTGTCTCTTTTTGGCAGTGCCGTTTAATAAGGTTTGCACATCGTTAACAAAGCCCATGTCTAGCATGCGGTCTGCTTCGTCCAGTACAACAAATTCAACGTTGGCTAGGTGTGTATGGCATTGGCTCACTAGCTCAAGTAAACGGCCGGGCGTAGCAATTAAAATATCGACATCGGAGTTGAATTTAGCTGCCTGTTTTGATACTTTTACCCCCCCGTAAGCAGCGACAATAGTAAAGGGGAGGTGTTTGGCGTAAGCTCCAATGGTATTGGCCAATTGCTCAGCTAGTTCGCGGGTCGGCGTTAAAATCAATGCACGTGGAGTGCTGATTTCTTCATTCTTTTTGGGCTTGTCTATCATTTGCTGCAATATGGGTAGTGCAAATGCAGCAGTTTTACCTGTGCCTGTTTGTGCACACGCCAGAATATCTCGCCCACGTCGAGCAGGCACAATGGCTTGCTCTTGAATGGGGGTCATCTCTTTGTAACCACACTCGGTGATGGCTTGTTGTATTTCTGGAGAGAAATCTAAAGATGAAAAGTTCATGGCTGCCTGTCTCTATTGCGCTGTGCTGCGAAAAGCCGCCATTATAGGGGAATCGTTCCTAAAAAACTGGTTTATGTTCGAGTAATGTTGCGGGCGCATGTGTTAGCTTATCGTTTGTCCGACACTACTTTTTAGAATGCTTTTCTTCAAAAAATTAAAACTTATTCGGCCTAAGCACGTTTACATCGTGGCTAAATAGCACCATAGCGTAGTTCTCGTAATATTTTTCTTGTAAATGTTTTGAGATTTTATCGGCAACCTCTTGGTTACAGATCACTTCAACACGGATGTTCGCGTTAGCATCCCAGCCACCACTGCGAACCCCTTTACTGCCTTTGCCGCGAGCATCAACGATGGTATAACCATTCGCACCAAGAGATTCGATATCTTCAATTAACGCTGACTCTAAAGCGGATTCTGTCACGATAGTGAGTAATTGGTATGCAGATTTATTCACGAGATGATTCCTATAAGATGTGGCTAAAAGGTGTTGCTAATAAACTGGCTGAGCCCATGATAAAGCGGGATACCAATAATAATATTAAATGGGAAGGTGATGCCTAGCGACGCGGTAAGCGAGAGCGTTGGATTAGCTTCTGGAACAGATATACGCATAGCAGCAGGTACTGCAATATAGGATGCACTTGCAGCAAGCGTCGCTAAGACGGTTATTCCGCCCACCGAAAGCGCTAGAAAATGGCCTAATAATGCGCCGATAAGCGCCGAAAATAGCGGCATAATGATGCCAAAGGCAGCTAAAAACAAACCGTATCGTTTCAAGCTACTTAAGTGTGTAGCAGTAATTAAGCCCATCTCTAGGAGGAATAGGGCAAGCACCCCTTTGAATAAATCGAAGAACAGCGGCTCGATACTCGATACCCCCTGAGGCCCTGCAATCCAGCCAATTAATAAGCCACCGACTAATAAAATAACTCCTTTACCTAAAAATACTTCGTGGGTGATTTTTCCCCATTTCAGCCCGCTCCTAATACCTCGCGCAAACACAATGCCGACTAAAATAGCAGGGATTTCGAGAAGCACAACAAATAAAGCCACATGCTCTTCATAGGCAATATTACGTGAGTTGAGATAAGCGATAGCTACCGCAAACGTTCCAACACTAACAGAACCATAGTGCGCAGCAATAGATGCCGCATCCGCTCGTTTCATACTGCCTAGCTTACGCAATACCGGATAAGCGATAAATGGCAATGCAAAACCCATCGCAATGACAGTGCTTATTTGCGGCAACAAGCTAACAAGTGACAGCTTAGAAAGCTCGATTCCACCTTTAAGGCCGATAGCAACCAGTAAAATAACCGTAAGAAAATCATAAACTTGGCTGGGTAACCGGAGAGGGGACTTAGCTATGCCGGCAAGTGTGCCAAATATGAAGAATAAGATAATAGGGTCGATATTGGTCATTGATTAAAGCCTTGTAGTGACTATTTTTTATTTTGAGATTTTCGCGTGAACAGCATTATAGCGAATCTTTTTAATTCTTGTGGGTGTAGTTGAACTGTATTTTCGAATGGCTGCTAAGCATGCTGCCGGGCATATCCTTTGGTGTCATATTGGTATGAATAATAGGCCAAGTGTTTATTTTATGATCTTATGCGTGTTTTTAGTAGGAGTGAGAATTAAGTCTGAATTACTTCTGTATCTACTTGAAAATATTGCAGATTATTTACTCTAGGCTATGCTTTTTTATAGTAGTTTAAACTCAATAAAGTGTGAAAAATACTAATTTCCTACACATTCGACAATTTGATAATTGTTACAATCAGCAGGATAGCTTGAAATGCTTAAGTTTCAGGCCATATTTTTATGCTCAGCAAAATCAAGTGTTTGAGCATAAAGGTGTATGTTACAAATTTTGAGGGACCAGTCTAGGCGATCAATGATCGATAGAAGCTGCTCCCTGTACTTCATTTAAATAGATTTTTAATGAGAGCGCTATGAAAGTTATTAATATTGATTCAGTCGAAAATATCAAAGTCGTTGGTTTTGATGTCTTTTACACCGATTCAAATGGAACTCAACAGACATATACCGATGGCCTTATTGCTATTGCCAAGGGCGAATTGTCCGTCATGGTTAATGGCTCAGAGCTAGATATTAGCGAGGTTGTTGATGCCGGTGATAACGTAGCCGAATCAGTTAATAACGCGTTCTTAGAAAATACCATTGCCAGCTCGAAAGGTAATACTGAGAAAAAAGAAGAAGAGTCCGAAGAAGAAATAGTTGATGAGCTATTAGAGCAACAAAAAGAGTCAGACGAGCAGTTGGAGTTTATTCAGCAGCAGCTACAAGAAAGGCTGGCGGAAATAAAACGTCTTGAAGAAGAGCTAGAACAACAAAAGCAAGAATCGGAAGAAGAGTTAGAAGAAGACGCACTGAATTTAGAAGAGCTACTCCCTGCAACCAGTGCAGGTGAAGTGGAAGAAGAGTCTGATGCGAGTGAAGATGAAGATGAGAACGCAGTCGATGCCGAAGGGCTTAGCGATGCGGTGCAGTCCGTACCTCAGCCGTTGCCGGATGATCCTATACGCCCTAAGAAAGGTGGTTCACCCGCTGTAGGTGAGATTGATGAAGAGCTTGAAGCTGTATTTGTCGATGTTAACTTATCGAGCAGTTCAGACAGTGGGCTGCAAGGTGATTTTATCACCAATATTAACAACTCATCTGCTGGCAATTCTTTAGTATTTGATGGGACTAGCTCCGAAGGCGCTAAAATCACCTTAGTGCTTGATGGTAAAACATACACTACCACTACAAGTGTTGCTGGGACATGGAGTATTACCACATCAGGTCTACTTACAGATAATACCTATAGCGTCTCAGTTACAGCAGAGGGTCCAGACGGTGGGCTTGCGGAATTTAACCAAGATTTGGTCATTGATACGGATCCCCCCGCGGCACCGACAGATATTGCTTTAACTAAAGAGTCTGATTCCGCTAAAGCCGGCGCACCTGATGATGACCCTACTAGATCTGATCGCAAAACCAATGTTGTTAACCCGACATTTACTGGATCGGCAGAGGCCGATTCAACCGTTACTCTTACCGTTAATGGTAAGGATTACAGTGGAGTTGCAGATGAATCAGGTTTGTGGGAAATAACGGTAACGGATGATCTGCCCGACGGTGTTTATGGCTATTCAGCGGTTGCGGAAGATGCTGCGGGTAATGTTTCAGATCCTGCGTTTGTTGAGGAAGATGAGGGAGATAAAAACATAACCATTGATACGTCGAATGTATTAACGGGTGGTTTATATCAAAACAGTGACAGTGATTCAGGGCTGGTTGGCGATGAAACGACAAATATAACGAACCCGAAATTCAGTGGCACAGGCGAGGCAGGTGCAACCGTTACTCTAGAAATTGACGTGGGTGGTGACATATCAACCTATACAGCGCTTGTCGATGAAAATGGTGTTTGGGTAACCGAGCCTATCGACGCTCTTATAACTGTAGGCGGCACGCCAGTTGCAGATGATGTATATGAATACACGCTGTCATCAGAAGATGTTGCGGGAAATGAAACATCTATTACGCAAAGCTTCACCCTTGATACTGTAGTTTCAAATTTAACCGCAGGCTTAGATATTTCATCTGATAGTGGCGAAACTAAGGGCGACGGGCTAACTAACGACAACACGCCACGCTTCTCGGGTACGTCTGAAGTAGGTGCTGAAATCACATTAACCATAGGTTCAGCGATCTATACTACAAATGTTGATGGTGATGGTGCATGGACAATAGACACCGAAACAGCTTTTCCGGAAGGCATGACCAGCATAGTAGAGTTACCAGAAGGCCTAAATATCTACAGTGTTCATGCGAGAGATGTGGCTGGTAATGAGCGTACTCTAGATGGTCTATCAGTTACCATTGATACTACCGCCCCGGCTTTAACTGGAGGTTTGGATAGTGTTAGCGATTCAGGCGCTCTTAATAGCGATAGTATCACCAATGTTAATGAGCCCTTTTTCAGCGGTACATCAGAAGCCGGTGCAAGAATTGAACTGCTTATCGGTGGGCAAACCTACGACGCCATCGCTAATGACCAAGGAGTATGGGATGTTAAGGTTGAAGTGACGAATGGTCTAGCGGATGGTAATCAACCTTATACCATCTCAGCGTTTGATGCGGCAGGTAATAAGACTGATGTATCTGGCAGTATTACCATAGATACATTGCACCCACTAACATCGAGGCTTGCTAGCGATAGCGGCTCATCTGATACCGACGGCATTACAAATATTAATACACCTACTATTACCGGTACATCAGGTATCTTTGATGAAATCACACTAACTATAAGTATAGGTGATGTTGTTGTGCAGGAGCTTGAAGGCGATGCGAATGCAGGAGGTATTTGGTCTATAAAGATACCCACGTCACTGGATGATGGGATCTATACATATACCGTGACAAGTCTAGATCTTGCGGGAAATATAGGCAGCGCAACAAACACGTTAACTGTCGATACCGCTGCCCCCAGCCCTTTTACAGGGCGCTTAAGTGCTGCCTCAGATTCTGGCGATTCTAATAACGATGGAATTACTAATGATGTGACACCTACCTTCACAGGTACTGTTGAAAATGATGACAGTGTCGTCACCCTTATTATTGGCGGCAATACCTATGATGGTTCTGTAGATACTGATGGCAACTGGGCAATTACCGTCAGTGATACTTTAATTGACGGCGATTACCCATATCAATTAACCGCTACCGATTTGGCGGGTAATGAGTCCCTTATTAATGGTTCTGTAACAATCGATACACTTGCTCCAGCATTTTCCGGTGGCCTAAGTGATACCAGCGATAGTGGTGCATCAGATACGGATAATATTACTAACAACACTCAGCCAAACTTTAGTGGTACAGGTGAAGTAGGTGCTTCAGTTACATTAGCCATAGGCGGGAAAATTTACACTGGGATCATTAATGCGCAGGGTAATTGGGATATCCCTGTAAGTACCGTGCTGCCAGAAGGCTCGAATCCCTACACCTTAACGGCAACAGATACGGCAGGTAATGCCACCACCTTAACTGACAGTATTCAAATCGATATCAGCACCGTGCTTACAGGTGGGCTTTCTGCCGTAAGTGATACTGGTTTAGCTAGTGACAACATTACGTTAGATGATACCCCACAATTCAACGGTACTGGTGAAGCCGGTGCGACAGTGGTTCTGGCAATTGATGGCGAAACCTACAGTAGTATTGTCGGCAGTGATGGAAGTTGGACTATTCAGGTTGATGAGCCATTAAGTGGTTCGTTGACGGGTTTGCCTTACGCCTACCAAATTACCGCCACTGATATTGCTGGTAACGAAGCATCTGTTGATGGATTGATAACGGTAGATACTTCAACAGAAGTTGCTGCTGCGTTGACGATAGCTAGTGATACGGGTGCATCTAACACCGATGGTATTACCAATATGCAAACGCCTACTTTTAGTGGCACTGCAGAAGCGGGCGCGACTATTGAAATTGATATCAATAATGAAAAGTACACCAAAACAGCCAATACTGATGGTGAATGGTCAGTACAAGTTACTAATGCACTGCCTAACGGTGGCTATAGCTATGTTGTTACTGCTACAGACATCGCTGGTAATACCGCTCAGAGCACGGGCAGCATTCAAATTGACATTGAGACTAATGTCACTATTCGCCTTGATGAAGCTAGCGATACTGGCGCGTCCAATAGCGACGGTATAACCGATCAAATTACCCCATTTTTTAGTGGTTCAGGCGAAGCTGGTGCCACTATTCTTCTTGCTATTAACGGTAACACTTACAGTACCACTGTTGGTGCTGGCGGCGCGTGGTCGGTACAAGTTACTGATACCTTGCCCGATAGTGTGTACAGCTATGATGTGACTGCGACCGATCTTGCAGGTAATACCGAGACGGCCACTGGTAGCGTCACAATTGATACCAGTACAAAACTAACTGCAGCACTTGCGACGATTAGTGATACCGGCTTATCCGATGATGATGGTATTACCCAAGATACAACACCTACATTTACGGGTACTGGCGAAGTGGGAGCAGAGGTTGTTCTCACCATAGACGGGGAAACTTACACCAGTGTCGTGGGTGCCGATGACACTTGGACAATCACCGTTGATGATGTGTTGGTTGACCAAGTGTATCCCTATGACGTTACGGCTACCGATACTGCTGGCAACGCGCTGAGTGTCACCGGAAGCATTACGATTGATACGCAAGCGCCAACATTTGATGGCGGTTTGAGTGATGGTAGTGATAGCGGTTTAACTACCGATAATATTACCAACGATACCCAGCCAAATTTCAGCGGTACTGGCGAGGTAGGCGCGACAGTTGAATTAAGCATTGCAGGGCAAACGTACAGTGAAATAGTAGATGCCGGTGGTAATTGGCAGATTACCGTAAGCTCTGTATTAGCAGATGGAGATTACCCTTATTCTCTAACGGCAACCGATGCAGCAGGCAATAGCACAGCCTTAAGCGATAGTATTGAAATTGATACCAGCACTACACTCACCGGCGCGCTTTCTACCATTAGCGATACCGGTATTCTAGGTGACAATATTACTCAAAATAATGAGCCACAATTCAGTGGTACTGGTGAAGCTGGTGCGACGGTTGTTTTGAGCATTGATGGCGAAACCTATAGCGGTGTTGTGGGTAGCGATGGTAATTGGACGCTACAAATTGATGAAACATTGGCCGATAGCGCCCATGCCTATCAAATAACATCTACTGATATCGCTGGTAACCAAGAAACCATTAATGGATCGATCACCGTCGATACCAATACCAGTGTGACTGCTGCTCTATCTCTTGATAGTGATACTGGCATATCTAAAATAGATGGCATAACCAGTGTGCAAACCCCCACTTTTAGCGGTACGGCAGAAGCAGGCGCTAGTATCGAGCTAGTGGTTAATACACAAACCTATACCGGTACGGCAGATGTATCTGGTACTTGGTCTATACAGGTCACGGATTTATTAAGTGATGAGAGTTATGACTACAGTGTGACTGCTACCGATGTGGCGGGTAATACCGCTCAAGCCAGCGGCAGCATTCAAATTGATACCGACACAAATGTCACCATTCGCTTAGATGCAGCTAGTGATACAGGCGCCTCAAATAGCGATGGTATAACGCAACAAAATACCCCGCTATTTAGCGGTCTTGGTGAGGTTGATGCCAGCGTTGTAGTGACTATTAATGGTAATAGCTACACCACTACTGTGGGTGCTGGCGGCACGTGGTCGGTACAGGTTACTGATGATTTATCCGATGGAGATTATGTCTATGATGTCATCTCGACCGACTTGGCAGGCAATACCGACACCGGTACTGGTAGCATCACAATTGATACCAGCACAGAAGTTACGGCACTACTTGTCACTGCTAGCGATACCGGCATAGAGAATGATGATGGTATTACACAAGATACTACGCCAACATTTACCGGTACTGGTGAAGTAGGCGCTGCAGTTGTTCTTGCTATAGGAGGAGCAACATATAACGGTGTTGTAAGTGCCGATGGTAGTTGGACAATCAATGTAGACAGTCCTTTAGTGGACGGTGTTTACCCTTATCAGGTTACCGCAACCGATACAGCGGGTAATCAGTCTAGCGTCAATAACAGTGTCACAGTGGATACTCAAGCACCGGTATTTGACGGAGGTTTAATTGACGCAAGTGATACCGGTGTGTCAGCTACTGACAATATTACCAATGACGCGCAGCCGGATTTTGGTGGGACTGGAGAAGCGGGTGCATCGGTCGTATTAAGCATTGCAGGAGAAACCTATAGTAGCACTGTAGATTCTGCCGGTAACTGGTTGATTTCAGTAGATAATGCTATCTCCTCAGGTGATCACCCTTATGTGTTGACTGCAACAGATACTGCCGGCAACACCACCACATTAAGCGACAGTATTGAAGTTGATACTAGTACGGTTCTTACCGGCGCATTGTCCACGTCAAGTGATACAGGCTTATCGAATGACGATGAAATAACACAAGATAATACACCGCAGTTCAATGGTACCGGTGAAGCTGGAGCAACCGTTGTATTAACCATCGACGGCAAAACCTACAGCGGTGTGGTAGCCAGTGATGAAACGTGGACTATTCAGGTTGATGATACGTTGGATGACTCACCAGTGGGCGCGCCATATGCTTATCAAATCACGGCTACCGATATAGCAGGCAATACAGCAACCATTAATGGCGATGTTACCGTAGATACAACGACTACTGTTACCGCAGCGCTAACATTAGCGAGTGATACTGGCGTATCAAAAACTGACGGCATTACTAACGAGCAAACGCCTACTTTTAGTGGTACTGCAGAAGCAGGCGCAGCGATTGAAGTGGAAGTGAATAATGAAACTTACACTGGAGTAGCCGATGTAAATGGCGAATGGGCTATTCAAGTCACTGACTCATTAGATGATGGCGGTTATGGATATAGTGTTACGGCTACCGATGTAGCGGGTAATACGGCGCAAAGTACTGGTACTATTCAGATAGATACCGACACCAATGTCACTATTCGCTTAGATGCGGCTAGTGATACGGGTAGCTCTAATGCTGACGGTATTACTCAAAACAATATCCCATTCTTTAGCGGCGCCGGTGAAGTGGGTGCTAATATTGAAGTGACTATTAATGGCAACACCTATGACACAACTGTAGGTGTAGGCGGCACTTGGTCACTACAAGTAACAGACACTCTCCCCGATGGTGATCACGACTACAGTGTAGTGGCAACAGATATAGCCGGCAATATCGACACCGCCACAGGCAGCGTAACAATAGATACCAGCATTACCATTACGGCATCGCTCTTTAGCGGTAGTGACACCGGCATATCGGATAATGATGCAATCACCCAAGAAACCACACCAACGTTTGGCGGTACCGGTAAAATAGGTGCAGCAGTGGTTCTTACTATTGCAGGTAATACTTATAACGGTATCGTGGGTAGCGACGGCAACTGGTCGATTACAATTGATAACGCATTAAGCGACGGTGAATACTCTTATCAGGTCACATCAAGCGATACTGCTGGTAATGAAGCCAGCGTGAGTAACCTTGTTGAAATCGATACCCAAGCCCCGGTATTTAACGGTGGTTTGAGTGATAGCAGCGACAGCGGTTTGACTACCGATAATATAACTAATGTGACACAACCCAACTTTAGTGGTACTGGGGAAGTCGGCGCAGCGGTTGTCTTAAGCATAGCTGGCCAGTTATATAGTGGTGTTGTCGATGCTGCTGGTAACTGGGAAATTGATGTTAGCTCAACCTTGCCTGTAGGCGATCAACCTTACACCTTAACGGCGACAGATCTTGCGGGTAATAGCACAACCCTAAGCGACAGTATTGAAATAGACATAAGCACCACGCTGACTGGCGCACTATCGGCAACAAGCGATAGCGGTCTTTCAAATAGCGATGAAATCACCCAAGACAATACGCCACAGTTCAATGGTACTGGCGAAGCCGGTGCAACGGTTGTTTTATCAATTGATGGTAAAGCCTATAACAGCGTTGTTGATAGCGATGGTAGCTGGACAATTCAAATTGACGATACACTTGCGGATACTACCCACACCTACCTTATTACTGCCACTGATATAGCGGGCAACCAAGCGACGGTTAATGGTGCAATTGTTGTTGATACATCCGCCTCCATTAGTGCAGCCTTATCACTGGCTAGCGATAGCGGTATTTCTAATGTAGACGGTATTACCAATGTGCAAACGCCGAGTTTTAGCGGCATGGCAGATGCTAACTCAAGTATCGAATTAGTTATTAATAATCAAACTTATACCAGCACAGCGAATGGCACTGGTGAGTGGTCGATTCAGGTCATCGATACACTAGAACAGGGCAGTTATCCTTACGCCGTTACTGCTACCGATGTAGCGGGTAATACCGCTCAAAGCAATGGCAGCATCCAAATTGATATCGACACTAACGTCACCATTCGCTTAGATGCGGCCAGTGATACCGGTAGTTCAAATTCCGATGGCATTACACAGCAAAACACCCCATTCTTTAGTGGTGTTGGTGAAGTGGATGCGACAATTAATGTCGCTATCAACGGTAACACCTATGCCACTACTGTAGGTGCTGGTGGCACGTGGTCGCTACAGGTGACCGATACCTTGACCGATAGCGATTATAATTATCAAGTAACAGCAACCGATATAGCGGGTAACACTAATACTGCCACTGGTACCGTGACAATTGATAGCAGCACTACTGTCACTGCAGGGCTTCTCAGTGGTAGTGATAGTGGTATATCCGATACCGATGGCATTACTCAAGACACCACGCCAACCTTTACCGGTACAGGTGAGGTAGGTGCAGAGGTTGATCTTATTATCGATGGGGAAACCTATAGCAGCGTAGTGGGTACTGACGGTAACTGGACGATTAGCGTTGATAGCTCGCTAACTGATGGTATATATCCTTATCAAGTGACGGCTACAGATACTGCCGGCAATGAATCCACTGTGAACAGCAGTGTGGAAATCGACACCGAAACGCCTGTATTTAGCGGTGGTTTGAGTAACGGTAGCGATAGCGGCTTGTCATCAACAGACAATATCACCAACGACACACAGCCGAACTTTAGTGGTCGAGGTGAGGCTGGCTTGACAGTGGTATTAAGTATCGCAGGCCAAACGTATAGTGAGGTCATTGATGCTGGTGGTAACTGGCAGATTACAGTAACAGCTGCTTTATCCGATGCGGATTACCCTTACACGCTTACTGCGACTGACTTAGCGGGTAATAGCTCTACCTTAAGCGACACTGTTAAAGTAGATTCTAGCACTACGCTCACTGGCGCACTGTCTACTACAAGTGATTCGGGCTTATCCAATAGCGACGAAATTACTCAAGACAATACACCACAGTTCAGTGGGACTGGCGAAGTTGGCGCAACGGTTGTCTTAAGGCTCGGCGATAAAGAGTATAGCGCTGTCGTAAATAACGATGGTAACTGGACAATTCAGGTTGATGACGTGCTAGCCGATGCGAGTTATGTCTATCAAATTACTGCCACCGATATTGCAGGCAATACCGCTACCGTTAATGGCGATATTGTTGTTGATACCTCTACTAATGTTACGGCGGCTTTATCACTAGCAAGCGATACCGGTACTTCGAGTACAGACGGTATTACTAGCGTACAAACCCCGACCTTTAGCGGTACCGCAGAAGTAGGTGCAACGATTGAAGTTGCAGTTAATAATGAAACCTATACCGGTACAGCGAATGCGTCTGGCGAATGGTCTATTCAGGTGACCGATACATTAGCCGATGGTAATTACAGCTATGGCGTTACGGCCACCGATATTGCCGGTAATACTGCACAAAGTAGCGGTAATATTCAAATTGATACCGACACCAATGTCACCATTCGTTTAGATGCGGCCAGCGATACTGGTAGCTCTAACTCTGA
>JAVCKV010595609.1:0-14652 GCA_032274145.1 Herpochondria borealis
GAAGTGGTCGAGAGATGCGCGAGGGCAGCGTCTCCGACCCATAAAACCGTGTTATGTGATCAATCGAGCAAGACTCACATACTGTACATGAAGAGGGCAAGCCACATCGTAGAGGACAATATATCCCCGATACTACATCCCTCCCGTCATGCATGCAGGAGAGTGGTAAGTACCCTACGACACGCTCTAGTAGTCCAGCCCCGGATGTCTCGAATAGCACTTTTTTCTTCTGAAAACTTGATCTACCCTGGTCAGCGGTGATGGGAGCGTTGGTTTCAACAACTGCCAACACATACACACGTGTGTTGTAAACTTACGTATAATCTATCACTTACCCAACGCCTGTTCGAGTTTTGTGAGAGCATCCTGGTACTCCTTCTTGTACCCGGATAGTTTCCCATCTTGTTCGACGGCAGTTTTCTGCAATTGCTTAACTTTTAGTTGCAGTTCTGTTTCATCTACTACTGCAGGAGGTGCAATCACTTGTTGATCGAGCAACTCTTGTTGCAGCCGAAACACATTCATTCGATGTTCAAGTTTCTCCTTGAGCCACAAGCCACCCAAGACGGCACTCGACGCGATCCAGAGAAAGAGTAGTAGTGTTGTGCACAAGAAGGAACCTCGTCGAACAATCTTGACTTTGGGTGCAGTTGTTGTTGTTGTTGTGATGGCTTTTTCCGCCACAGCCTCCAACTTTGTCTCAAGTTTCGACGGCGTTTGCTTCACGGGGCTCTTGACTCCTGGTTTGTTTGCTTGCCGGGCAGTCATGTAGGGCGTTTCTTCCACTGTTTCGACTGTCATGGATTTATTCTTTCCGCCCTTCTTTGTAGCTGTAGGTGACATGAAGGCCTCTGGAGGAGGGGCGACGACAGTGCTTCCATTGCTGGTTCCTCCATTGCTAGTTCCTCCATTGCTCGTTGCTCCATTGCTCGTTCCTCCATTTGTCGTCCCATTACTCATTCCTCCATTCTCCTCGGCTTTTAGCTTCTTTTCAGCATCAGTGTCCTTTGCTGTTGGCTTGCGAGCCCTCTTCTTTCCGTTGTCGGCCATGGTGGTGAACAGATTATAGATGATTGTTCGCGATTCATTGGATGACCGCCAACCATCATTCACGAGTGGACATGAGCACCCGGATGTTAAAATTTGAAAATTTGGGAAGCGACGACTCGTTCGACTAGAATTAATTTGGGCGATTTCCAGAGATTCATTCATTCCCTTCTCTTCTTCATTGTACTGACTGTACGAGTACACACTGTAGACCATCATTTTTTGCCTCCGACGTCGACTTCGATTAGGTTCATTCATTCATCCATTGCCTTATATCATCCCCTTGGATCGCTGCTTGAAGCATCATGCCAAGGACAAGTACACGTCTTCGACGTGAGTGTCAGCGTCGTTATCCTCAAGTAGTGGACAGTGACGACGATGATGAGCGAAAGGAGGCAGCAATCCCCATTGGATCGCAAGTTCGAAAGGTATCACTTATAGTCAGTCGGGCCTGTTGTTTGTTTGGTCGCGATTTCTTCTTGCTTTCTTCTTCTTCTAACAACACACGCAATTATTATCATCCAGTGGTTTGAAGGACACGGCTGGTTCCAGGGCGATGTTGAATCCTACGACGCGAAAACTGGCTTTTACAAAGTTGTCTACCCAGAGGACGGCGATGAAGAAGAACTTGACCGCGCTGGTTTGCAAGAGATATTGGTTGTGCTCAATGATGATGATTCTCCCGAGGAGGAGGGTGACGACGACGACGACGACGACGACGACGAATTCATGGAGGAAGTAGGCGAAAATCTAGACGAATCTATGGAGGACGATGTGATTCCAGCTGCTTCTGCTGCAAGCCCTGCAAAAGCAAAGAGAACCACGTCCGTCGTTGTTACACCGAGCCCCTCAGCCAAGAAGAAGTCAAAGAGTAAATCACCAACAACGACGCCTAGAGCTTTGAGGAGGGAATCTTTGGTTGACACTACCGACAACGAGTACTCTCCCAACGAGGAGGGTGACGACGATGATGACGAATTCGTGGAGGAACAACTAGACGAAGATGATATGATTCCAGATGCTACTGCTGCTGCAAGTACCCCTGCAAAGACGCCTACACCCGGCCCCACTGCCAAGAAGAAGAAGCAGCAGCCAAAGAAGAAATCACCTTCAGTGTTAAAGAGGAAATCGTCTTCTTCAAGCTCTTCATCGAAGAAATCGTCAAGAAGCTCGAAATCGTCAAGCTCGTCGAGCGACTCGAAGAAAAGTACGACACGCACCATTGCTGTCTGGGGTCTGCCTCGTGGAGCACTCGCTAAATGCTCGATTTCGGGTCTCACGATTCGCTCACTGGACGGGATTCCACCGCTTTGTCCCACATCGAGTTCTTCATTTCTGTTGCATGCATCAGAGCGCAAGAAGAACACGAAGGATGAGGGCGAGGATGCGAATTCACCACTACCAGGCAAAATCATTGTGGCTGCGCAGGACGAGAAGGGAATTATTTGTCCACCCGAGTGTGTTGGCAAAACGTTTGACTCGGTTGCAGCCCTCCATTCCGCACTACTGCCCGGTGGCTCGAAGTTGGCCATTACCTACGACATGCAGGTAGTTGGTGACCCAGCCTTTTCACCATGGCACTTTTGTTACGCGAGGTTACAGTCTAGCGGGTTACTGAACGGCGATGACCCACTACTGTTTGTGGTACAAATTCAATGGGATGGAAAGTCAAAGATTTCTGGCACTGTTTCGTGGTACAAGAACTTCATGGCGGATGAGAAGAACGATTTGCAATGGGCCGTGATTGAAAATGAACAGAAAGATCTTCCATCCGTCTTGGTGGGCGTCCCAGTATCACTCGTTCTTTCAGGTAATGCTGGCTCACAAGTCGACGCGCAACAAGTGCTGGAGACGAACGAAGACACTAGCGGTGAGGATATGCTTCCTCCGCCTACCTCAAGGGTGGAGCGAATCCGACTTCCGGCGTCCCTGCTGCAAAAGGCCATTTGCCGAGGCAACGGGTTGTGCTCGCCTGCACCACTGCTCGAAGCATGCACCAAACTCCTCCTTCAGAGTGACACGGGATCCACGCTAACAATGCTCAAAACCTTGTGGGGATGCATGCTAGTTGATGCTTCTCCATTCGACGATGCAGAGGAATGTCTTGGTCTACCCAGCTTATTGCTGTTATCTCTGGTTGCCAAGGCTGATCCAGAGTGGGTCATGCCAGCACCGCTGCGACGCGCAGCGGTGACTGCAGCTCTACGAACAGCAACAGCGGCTCCATCTCAGCCTTGGGTGGGATTTGTGAATCGAAGTGACAATTGGTATAGACTGGAAAGGACTGCAACAACAGCTGCTACTTCTACTGCTACCAATGTGGCAGACGACAAAGCTCTCAATCTCAGAAACATTCTCAGGGCAGCTCAAGCAGTTGTTGGTGGACGGCTTGCCTGGGGAAGATGGGACAAGTTTGTTGGTGATGCCTCTGCTGCAGCTGCGCTCTCCTACTTGAACCATGCTCAATGGGATGGATCACATCTACCTCCGGCCCCACCTCCTTCTGCCAACGAAACAGGTGCACTGCTAGGTTGGGAGGCTGGTAAACGCCCTGATGTTCCGAGCGAGCCGCGTCTTGGTCGATTGGACGAGGAATGTCGGCTATCTTCGATTGAGCCTGGCGTCATGCCCCACACATTGGTTCTCCTTCAAGCGGTTCTGTCTCGCCCTCCTTCCAATTGGAAGAAACATGGTTTACCATCCCTGTCAAGACAGATTCGAAAGCTCATTAGCGAAGTAAACAGCAGAATGCAGGAAAGAGTGCAGCTTGCACGTCTTGCGACATGGGGCAAAAAGCAGACTGGGTCGACACCAGCGACGACCGGTGGATCGGTTGAACAAGACAAGTCTCAAGGAGAAACAAGTGTAACAGCAACCTACAAATCATTCCGCGAAGCTGCGACACCAACTGGCACCTTGTCCGACCAGGAAATTGAAGTTGTTGATTGCTTTGAGGCGATTCAAGAATGGGTGAGCACTCGTATTAATCGAAAACCAGCTCCAGCCACTCACGACGAATCAGGGACCTTGACGACAGTCTCACCCACCAAATTCACATCGGGTGAAGGCCACGAAAACTACATCCAAGTCAAAGCAGGCCCACCACTAACTACTTTTGATGGGCGAGTTGCGTTCCTTCTTGCGTTTGCAACTTCGATTGAAGTTAAAATTTGTCCAGACCCTCAGTCACCATCCAAAACGGAGGTTGTCAACGCAATGTTCTGCGGAAACGCCAAAGACCCGCTGCTAGTCCAACGGATTGGGAAGGCTCGACTGGAAGGAAGAGAAGCGGCTACAGTTGGAGGAACGACCTCAGGGGCGACGGCTGTGCCATCACTTGGATACGTGCAAAGAAATCGAAGTGATGAAGAAGCTAGGATTTTCGAAGAGGCCGAAAATGCTGTGGCGGAGTATTGGAAAGGCGGGAAAACTACGCCCTTGCCACTTCCACCTGTCGGGCTCCAGTGGGACCTCCCCCAAAACGTCGATTTCAAGGATATAGCATGGGAGGAAAAGGAAACTGCAGTCGGGAGGACAGCTGAGCTCGTCGAAGACTGCAACGGAAAGAAGACTTGGCACTTTACGATTGCAGGAAGGGACGTTGGTGCGTTTGACGCCCGTGCGGTGGTGTCGCCTTGCGCACTAGATCTGGATGACAACTCCCACAGACCTGTCAAATTGGAGGGTGGATCAGAACGTGATCGTCTTCTTCGGCTCGCGCTGTATATTGAGGACAGTTCTATGGATATCACATATGGCAAGACAGTGCTGGCAGCTATGGCAAGGTTGCATACCCTTGCTGAGTCCGACCGAGCACGGGAAGGGTTGAGCGAGGGCTATGTATATGATTGGATGCCACTAGCTTGTGCTAGCCCCATCCCTTCTAGAACCTGGAGGGACGCCCTTCTCGCTATTCGAACCAGAGAGAAGGATCATGTTATCTTGGGGAAGGGTGTTCGATCTGACGGGACCGGAGCCCCAAGGGACATGGTCGAAGGCGTTTTGGTACGACTTTTCCATGCATTAGAAATGTTATTTCCGCAAGCATTGAGGAAAGAAGGCGCACTGAAGTTCAGGGTTCGACCTCGAGGTGCAGCGTACTATCAGCTTCTCACAAACTTGGAGCGTTTAGGCAGAGGAGAACACTTGATTGGATCTCCCAAAAAGATCTTGAAAAGCCAGAAAAGGAAAGAAGCCGGAGCAAAGCGCAAAAGAGCCTTGACCGCCGAACAGGGCGAACGGCAATCTGTGCAGCCCAGCAAACGCCCACGCCGAAGCGCAGCAGTTGCAGCCTCGAAGAAGACCTTGGCTCAGGTCAAAGAGGAAACAGTCTCGAACAGTGCTTTGTATAAAGGCGACGACACTGATGAGAGCATAGTCGAGCAAGACAACGAGGAGGAGGAGTTCCTACCCCTACCAAAGATCGAAACAACCCTGTGGGCACACCAAGAAGCCTCTGTTTCCAAGGTTGTGGAGGGTGTTCGAGAGGGTCGGAGGGGTCACGCTGACGCTTCTGCTGTGGGAGCCGGGAAGACCTTGACTGCGTTGGCTACGATTGTTCGACTGGCGCATTGGGTGGAAGAATCAGGTCGTACCCGACACGGCACTTTGGTCATGTTGCCTACGAAGGCCCTGATCAAGGAGTGGCTCTTAGAGATTTGCCAGCACACGAAGGGATTCCACGTAATCGAGCAGAGGGAAGATGGAACATTGTTCTCGTTGACGTATGGCAAAAACCACCCCCCAATTGATGGCAACAGTTTAGTTATTTCGACTTTGGATCGCGTGTGCAACCATCCATTTGTTAGGCAAGCGGCTTGGGATTTTGTCGTTATTGACGAGTGCCTGTCAGTGCAGAATGCAGCTGCCAAACGAAATCCCTCTGCCTGGAGGCAAATTGAAGTGTCCATGTGCGGAGTGTTGATGCTCTCAGCCACCTTTTTCCGCTCCAAATTCGACCAGCTTTTTTATATGATACGAATGCTCAGGTCGCCTCTTCCGAGGACAATAGAATGGTTGCCAGCCACCATCCATGAACATATTGTGTGCCAGGTACCCGAAACCGACAGAACGTGGCAAATGAGGGGCGAAATGGTCCCACTCATGCCACAGGACCTCCGCAGCTATCGAGATATAATTGAAGGGTTTCGTCGAAAACAGGTCAACAGACCAAGCGAGGTGGATGGAAGAAAGCTTTGGGTTGATCTTGAGTCCTTTCTTCGATCGAAATATGAAGGGCGGGAAACTAAAACTACTTTCCGAAAGACAACCGTCATGGGGGATGCTTTCGCAAAAGCTGCCAAAAAGCTTCTACGGAAGGGACGCCGACCACTGATCTTCGCAGACACATCTCAAGAAGGAGATTTTCTGCTGAGAACCCTTTGTAATCAAGGTCTAGATGCTTGCTCGTGGGCCAGCATTGCTTCGAGGCGGATATCTGAATCTTCGAAGGCGGAAGGGTGCTCAAGCAAAACAGTCATCGTGGCAGTAAAAACTGTTGAAGGACAAGGTATCAATATGCAAAGGCATGCGGATGCGATAATCTGCAGACCCACGCCAGGGGATTTTTTGGAGCAGATGAAGGGACGGATTGATCGACCAGGGCAGAGCACAAAACAACTTCTACTTGTTGTATTGGTGGCTGAGCACACCATCGAAGAGGCAAAGTTTGCCAACATCCGATTAGCTGGGAACTTTTTCCGGGAGTATATCGCGCCTGTGGCGACAAAATACAAAGAGCGGATCAATCTGAATGCGACGTTGGCTGCAGGTGGGTCGAAGAAGCTGAAGGCTGGAACCGTTAGCGGGGCTTGGAAACGATCACTGGAGGCAGCGGGACAGTCGGGCGCCTTTGCTGACTTTGATGAGAAGGCAAGCACAAGCACTGCCACTATGAACATAGAGTCAGAAGCGGAAATTATGGAGAAAGAATTTGTCTCAGAGAAGAAGGCCAGATCCAGTCAGGGAAAAGAAGAGCCCAAGTACAAACCCCTCAACAAGGTCCTTCGTAACAAAGGAGACCCACAAGCAGTCCGACAGGCGAAGAGTCTAGCGAAAAGTGGGCAAGCTTCGCTAGCAGTGCGACGCTGGCTTTTCCCACCGAAAAGCGTTCGTGCCGCCCGACAAAAAGGATTGGCAAAGCAATCTCTGATGCGTTTCTCAGACACGGTGCCGCCAATCGTCTTAAATCGCAAAACGGTTTACAAAGCTGTCACACATCTCTCGAACAGCGACCCCAAGCTAGCTTCGCTGATCGCTCGAGTCGGACCTGATGCGCTTGTCAATGACTGCGGCGACCCGATGCCGCCTACTCAAGCCCGATTTTTTGACCGATGTGTAAGGGCCATTACGTTTACAGTGGTGAGCGTCGATGCAGGCAACGCGTTTCTACGGCGTCTTGCCATGAAAATTGGTGCTTGTGTTGAGCGCAAAGCCTCGACAGTTCGAAAAAGACTTCTGGATGGTTTCCTCCTATCAATTCAAGAAGGAGGGGGCATGAAGTTGAGCAGCACAAGCCGTTTGCTGAAACTCCTAGTCGATGGCAGACACAATGAAGTGACCTTTACTCACACAATGCTGCGCGAGCTCGTCAACGATTGCGAGATAATCAAGGGCAAACAGACTGGATATCCTCACCTCTGCGGAGTGACGTTTCCCTGCGGGAAAAATGACGATCACAGTGTATTTGTCGCAAAAGCACGTGCTCATGCAAACGGAGGTAGCGACCCAGTTAGTTGCGGATTCTCCAAAGACAAAGCAGGCTTCATTATCTCACTCGTTGAGGATTTTGAGAGTGGCAAAATTTCTGGTGAGAAGATTGCTAAGGCGTCTGACAGAGAAGCGGCCAGGATGCTGATGGAACTCAAAGGTATTGGAGACTGGTGCGCCGGTGGAGTCTTGATGCACTTTTTGTCTCGAGCCGACATTATGCTCTACGGTGACCTCACAATCCGAAACTACCTGAATGACCTCTATGATATCAATCATCTAGATGAATCGGAGACACTTCTCGAGTCCGCGGCTGACTTTGCCGATACTGGACCCAATCGAAATCTCATCGATGAAAAAGCCATAGAGAAGGGCTGGGCACCTTATCGTTCTGTCGTGTGTTACCTGATGTATCACTTGCAAGAGGAGAACTTGGTGTTGCTTTAGAGGCTGCCGTAGTAAGTTGATAGAGGTTTTTACGATTCGGCAGTCACGGTCAAATCTACTTCCTACTAGGAGTAAGCGAGAAGGATCAAACTAGCTTACATTGGTAGCATTCCGAAGTTGATAGAGAAGGAGGCCAATGGGAGGTGGACCCAAATCGACGCCAGCATCTTTACGGGAGAAGAAAATGGGGTTCCTATTGAGGCGTGGCTAAGGATCAAGTATTATTCTGGATCAAGCTCCCGTCGGCACACTCGGTTACCAACAACGGCAATCCCGGCCAAAGAAGAAATGTTTTCACCCTTCATTTCGTGTTCTCTTAATGTAATTTGTTGGCTCGCGTTGAGCAGGGGGAATACAAGGTGGACCGAACTCGTTGGCTCAAGAGAGATTCAACTATGATCTTTGGGATCGAACCAATTGGGTTGGCGTGGACATTCTATGGGGCTACACAGTATATGTAATTACGTAAGGAATAATGCGATTGAGCAATCTGAGAAAAATAGTGTATTGGACAAAGTGATGGGTGAAGTCAAGAGGTGGCTTGAATATTGATGCGCCCGTGCTGCTGCAATCAATCGAACCTGCTGCATGAAGAAGTATGGTGGCGGAAGGCAGTTGTTAGAGAGAGAATAGCGATTCAGACATGTAGAAGAGGCAGACTCGTTTATGAAAAGCGCATCAAAGGCTCTATCGATCGGATACGTCGCGTCTTTACCACTTCATACATGGCACTTCCATGCTCACTCAACCAGCGCGATGGATCACAGAACATTCTTCTTCTGGAAAAATCTAGTAGAGCTATCTCGTACGTGGCCTCTCGGTTAGCGGGGACGTTGATCCTGCATGCCCCTGCTAGTGGTCCTGCCAACCTCATGGTCCTGTCAATCCTTGGTCAGACTACGATCAAGCAAGGGTGTCAGAATACTCCCATCAGCGATGAGGCGCTGTCGCTAACCCTCGGACTATACCGGGTTGTCTAGCGAATCGTGCTACGATGGCTCCGCAGTCGCAAATCAAGAACGTGTAAGACACTGGTCCTGCTCCAACCAACCACATAAATCTAGCTGCTCGTGACACATGGTAGGAGTCGCTGAGTTCTCCGTCCTTGGTTCTACTCTTTCACTCATTCTATCCCATTGTACCTTCGGGGAGTTCCACTGGCGATATTCATGTGCCTTCATGTAGTTATTGTGTGTGTGTCATGGATTGATTAGCGATAGGATGGCGCAGCCCAACGGGTTTGTGACGCATGATGCGAAATTTTTGCCTTGATTTGCCCAGTGTACCCCTCAGCGAGCAGGATTGAAACAGGTCTTTGTCAATTTTCACACTGGTTCAAGCTAGCCACGATTGAAGAAAGGACAGACGGCTTCAGGAGGGGTTTCTAATCGTCTTCCTTCATAACCAATCTTGGATTGTTGGAGGGATAAGCAGTGAACAAGCAAGGAACAAGCAGCAACAAAGCCTCACAAATTTGTGAAATAACGCAAGACTGGTGCGCAAACGGGACTATTCTCCCATTATCCGATAACAACCCGACTTTCGAAGGAACTAACTGCCAAACCGCCGCACGAAGACAAGTAATACAGTGCCACGCACGTTGATCAAGGTTACAAGATGGAACAACCTCAGAGTTTGTCTCATGCGAAGCAGCTACTTCGAGATCTTGAGCTCAGAAAGGACGGAAAGCAGGAGATGATTGGGGAGTACAAGCAAGTTCTCAACATTGTCGTTGATGCGATCTCTAAGTTAACTGCAGACGACGACGAGTCTGATACGTCGTTAACGATTCCTGAAACTGTGGTTTCCGACAACAGTTCTTATCTGTTTTGTGGGGGCTCTGTACTTACCGAAAAATCGGATGGATGGATCGAAGAGCAACACGAAGGCGAACCGCTGCATTGGAAACGGGACCTGGGAAGAGAAGATGAACGCGACGATGCAGCTGAAAGCGACGACGATTTGTCCATATCTTCTGATGTTATGCCCCTCTACATGACGGACGAAGACGCAATCGATGAGATCGATTTCACTCGGGAACTCATGGGATACGTGGAAGGCTTCGAAGCCACAGAGATGCCCATTGGGAGAATTGAAGAGGAAGATTTTGAACCCTACATCCCATCCAGGACTGACACAACACGAAGTTCCAGAAGTTCGAGAAGTGGTGCTCCTTCGCGACCCCCGCTGCCACGGCAACAACAGCCACGGAGACAACAACCCCCAACGGCGCCTCCTCCTCGAAGACAACAATCCTCGTCACGGCAGCCCCAGCAACGGCAGTCACAATCACAACAGCGATCGTCTCATCAAGGGATTCGAACAACTGTGCACAGAGAAGTTGCTCCCCCGAAGAAGCACAAAGGTCACCGACGCCAACGATCTGGCGGAAGCGTCCCAATGAACCCCATGGATATCTATCGAAAGGAAGACCCACCAGGTAGTCTCAGAAGACGGCTATCAGGCCATCAATCACTTCCTGATGCTGAGCGACGACGAAAAGTGATCTCGTGTTGTAGTTGCCGAAAAAGAATCTATGAAGGAGATGTTTGTGATTGTGGAAAGTGGGAGTGCTGAAAGAGCACCCACAGTTTATGTTTTGAATGTTTGAGAATGGCTGCACGTTTGCAGCAAGTTTGGTCAACGGAAGTGAATAGAGACCGAAGACACACACACGCACACGATTTTATAAGGATAGAATTACATAATTTGACCTATGATGATACTGTCTCCGCATTGTTCTATGCCAACGAGGGTAGTTTTAGACAGACGGCTAGCTCCAGTGACCCATCTGGTGTGTGCCATTCTAGAAGATCGGGAGGAGCATCTTATGCTCAATGGAAGCATGCTGTGGATGCACCCGCTTATCTTTCCCGCGAAGGGAGATATTTTGGCAGGAGTTGGACAAGGCAACCTTGGAGGCACCGGCACGATGAGCTGGAAGGACCTGACCAGGTTCCTTCTAGTCTGCCTTTGTCCTCTGTATTGACCCACTGGATCGCTTGCTTTTTTCGAATCTGTACTGACTGTTGAACCGACTGTCCGTACGCCCTACGGACGGCCCTATATGAGATCCAGTCGCAGGCCAGACAAAAGAAGCAACAAGTTAGTTGCCAAGACTGACATTAGAGGGAATTACGAACCGGTATCATCTTCCTTTGCTTCTCTTGGCCCCCGTTTCCCCTGTGGCAAGCACGCAAGCAAGCAACCAACCAACCAGAACATACAAACATGCTGAAGCATTGAACATTGCGATGGATTCGGCACCATTAGCAACGGCAACGGCTGAGCAAGCCGCCGCAACAGAAGAACAATACTACGACTTTTTCGACGCACAAACACGCGAAGGCGTGATCTTCAATGAAGACTTGAGCAGCCTAGCCAATCTTCCCCAAAAAGACTTGACTGATGTGGAAAAGAGAGCTCGCAAAAAATGGAAAAAGGTTCGAAACAAAATTGAATCTCATTATTACCGTAAGGGACCTCCGCAAATGCTAAACACGGATGATTTACTTGACCAGCGTCTCCTTGCACCTTGCTTGGCTTGCGCAAGCTCGCGGTCTGCCGAAGCACGCGCCGGACGCAAATACCCCGCCCAGATATATCAGTGGCAAAATTTTGGTGACGATTTGGAACAGTTTCGGCCAACCAATCGTGATCTTAGTGGCAAACTGACCATGCGTGTGAGTGACTGGCCGTTCCAATCCTCCATGGGATCAGGGGCTGATTCGGTGACTAAACGTGATGAGAGACAGGAAGAAATTTTCTTAGTGGATGTATTGAACAAGACCCTGTACTCTGAGAAACTCGTCGGCAAAGTTGTCTCCTCCGCAAGTGTCATCGGGTCTCCTGACATTATGACATTGGAAATAATAACCAGCGAAGAATCTGAAGATGACGAAGTAAGCGATGAAGACGAAGAAGGTAGCGACGAAGAAGGTAGCGACGAAGAAGAGGAACAGCAAGGCGATGTCCAAGTTGTTTGTGAATTCAAGTCCACCCACAACTTACCATTAGCCATGTCAGCAGCACAAGTATCCGCAACCTATAATCAAGCTTTTCAAGATGTGTATGTTTTAAGACGTGGGAGGACAGCCGGATGGTCCCGAACATGTCATCCTATTGGTCAGCTGCTTGGGTATATGGCAGACAACTCCAAGCGTTACGGAGTTTTATCGAGTGGGACTCGCTCTTATTTTCTGAGAATCCAAAGGCAAGTCAACGGTGCAGAAGTCGTTCAAATAAGCGATGCAATGTTTGTTGGGCAACCCAACTACCTCAAGGCATGGGTCTACATTCACCAGCTCGCCAGTAAAAACACCGTGGATTTAGAAACTACAAAGCTTGGTTGGAAAGTCACGTCCAAGAATGCTCCATCACCTCGAGCCTCCGGAACACGCCAGTTGCCCTCTCGCGCGACGAGGAATACCCCAAAGGAATCAAATCCTGATCGTAAACGTGCCAAACCCTCCTCCGCGGACACCACTAAACGTCGCGCGCAAGACCTAGCGACTGCAGTGCCATTGGTGCCATTTTGTGATATTGAAATCATTTCAAAGCTAGGATCTGGTCGAAACGGAACAGTGTTCTTGGCGAACTGGAAAGGTCATGGGCAGGTTGCGCTGAAGCAGTTTGATTTGGATAAGGCCGGGGGTGCCTATGAGCAAGAGCTGAATTCTTACCTTTTGGTGCAGGATGCCTGGGGCCGTCTGGTACCAAGGCCCTACTTTCGTTCGGAGTCCTGGTCGGGCGGGGTGGCGTTTCTTGCTTTGCAGCTTGGCCGTCCTCCAAGGGCGGGAGACGATAATGTATCATCACAACAACAATGGCGTCAGGTATTATTAGATTTGGAAGAAGAATTTGGTCTCCGACACGAAGATTGCGACGGGAGAAACATGCTTTTCATTCCAGACGTCGACAGTGATGATGATGATGATACGGGGAAAGAGCGTCTTGTTGCTATCGACTTGGAAGATGTAACTATGCTCGACCAATCATTACAGATTGGTGCCGTTCCCCTATCTTGAGCCACTTTCAGGGCTTAAAATAATGTAGGCGTGACACAACAGGATTTTTCTTGCCGAAGATTTCCAGACCTCTTGCGTCGCTTTTGAACATTTTTGAAATTCTCTTGGAGAGCGCAAGGAGGAGGCGTAAGTCAAAGAGCGCGCGAGAATCTTCATGGTCAGGAGGGGCGTTGGAGATTGGTTTCTTGGCTGGATGACAAACCAAGGCACGAGGAGCACATCATTTTGTATTTACTGTGTCAACAACCCTTGATATAATGAAAGCCATTTTATAAACGCACCCTCTCAAATCAATCGAGCGTGCCGTTCTTGCGCTTGATAATGACATAAATAGCGACATCAAATTTCAAGATAGAGAACTCGTACTATCCGTTCAACATCTATCAGCAGATCAAAGCCATGCTCCTCAACTAACTGCTGCTCTCGCAGACCTCGTCGTCTTCCTTAGCTGGTCGCTGCGCAATTAAAATGGCTTCGTTTCTCAGTCCCTTGGATAAGTCATCGCCAACGACGCCCTCTTCGCGATAGTACACCACGTTCAGTGATGCTGCCGTGCTGCTACCACCAGTAAACATTTGCAAAAGTTCGTTGCGCTTTAACCGATACTCTGGATTGCGCGGACCCGTATAATCCGGTGTCACGTCCGCGCTAAAGGTTTGATAAATCAACAATCCGCCCGGTTTGAGGGCTTGCACCAGAGCTGCCGTCAGGGAGCGATCGAGGTAGTGACTCACCAGAATCACATCAAACGTATTCGTAGCAAAGGAATCGGGCTGAATGTCCACGACACGGGGTGTTACAGCGATTTGCTGCGTGTGCTGTTTATTATGCTCAACAAGGTGAGCTTGCAGACGATCCATGGCCACGTCCGAGATATCCCAGGCATCCACATCCAACCCGTGCTGCGCTAAAAACAGGGCATTGCGGCCGACTCCGCAGGCAACATCCAAGGCGCGGCCTGTCTTTGGTAGCAAGTGCTGAACTTCGGTAAGCACGGGCAGCACGGCGCGTTCTTCGAGCGACGGTACTGAGCCCTGCGTATATTTGGCGTTCCATTTGGTTTGGGCGTTGTTGTCCGACGACATTATTGCGGCGGCGGCGGCGTATGAAAGCGTAAGAATCTGTGTGAAAATGAGAACTGCTGCTACTGAAAAGAAGGAGAGGCGACCCATTCGCGAGTGCAACAGTGGCGAGTGGAGGGAGTAAGGAATGTGCAAGTTGGAAGTGTTGATAGTCTACAGTAGAGAGAGGGAGGTCTAAGGACTACCGGTAAGGACATGAATGAAAGTAATGTCACCATCATCAAAGATCACTGATGGTCTGTCATGCGGTGCGTCTTGGGGTCAGACCTAGCGCGACAAACGCGCGTGACAGCTTCTCGCGGAAAAGCGCGCGGCGGCAACACGTGACAACGTTTTTTTTA
>JAVCKV010595609.1:14662-28613 GCA_032274145.1 Herpochondria borealis
ATCGACGAATGAGATGTGCTCACCCAAAACAACAACAGCCTCTTCTTGTTTTACCGAATGCATACTAACAAGCATGTTGCTGTGTTTGCAAGTGAGAGGATAGGCCATAGGCAGTATGTTTGCATCATTAATCCATAGAAGACGTCCGGTTTGTTTGTGGACATGGAGTATTGCGTTCCCTCGCCTTCGTCGTATGCGTTGTCGGCGTCGTCGTCGTCGTCGAACAAGAGAAAGTTCACGACAGTTCTGAACGACAGCGGAGAGCAGAAGATGCCCGCTGCTGCTGCAAAGAGTCCAAAGACGACAACCACAAAGAAGGGAAATGAAAGCAAACAACAAGGAACCATACTGCTGATGCTACCACTCCCGAATACTACATCGTTGGGAAAGCTCAGTCCAGAGTTCCTGACAAACAACGTTTCCTTTTGCAATGTCTCAACCCTCGGTGCCTTGGCAAAAACGTGCAAGCCTCTGCGCCAGTTGGCGGAGTGCGATCCTGTTTGGGCCCCCAGCCTCCGACGTTTGTTGGAGAATATCTTATGATAATTGTGACAATGATGAGGGTGACGATGATCGTGGAGTAGTGACACGTCTGTCGGACCGCCCTCTTCAGTCGACCGCGTTTTACGATTGGATTCAAGAGTGCCGCAGCAGTGAGTACAGTAGGGATTACAACAACAGTAGTCCTTTCCTACGATTCAAGACCCCCTTTCGTAGTACAAAGCACTTTATGTCATCCTACTGGTGGTCGCTTGTGAAACACCTCGACGAACTCGAGGACGACGATGAAGATTCATCGTGCGAAGGACTGGAACGGTTTCATTGGTTCTGGGAAGATGTGTCGTTGAAGGAGTACCAAATCAGTTTGGGCACTCACGCCCTCTTCCGAGGAGGAGGGACATGGTGGTGACGGTGGTAGTGGTGGTAGCGGAACCACGACAACGAGTAGTATTGCTTCTGACACCTGATCCAGCAGTGCTGCCGCTTCTGCAATGTGTTTGCACGACGTGGGATTGTCTCTGCCGACACAAAGAGGTAGCAGCAAGTAGCAGCAGGTTTTGTTGTTTGATTCACCGCCCAACAAGATTGCTCTGCTGTGCGGCTCTCTACTGCCAAACAAGGCCTACTAGCTGTGAGCAGCAGTCTAGAGCGACAATATCCTATCACACGATCCGTATCATCTCTGTTTCAACCAATCCGGATGGTCGTTCGGCCTTGTCTTTTGGGATTCCCGCCCGCCTACCGCTGGACCCAACGCACTTTGGATCATCGAGAGCGGACCTTCGATCTTGTCAAGGAGACACAAAACACCAACTTTTGGTTCTTCAGTCTCTTTGACGAGTCTACCTCTCTACTTGTACTGTACTGTAGTCTAGAGCTAGAATTCTTCTTCTCCGCACAAAGCTAGATCTCATTTTTCTGCTGGAAGTACGGCCAATCATTCGTTTGTTTGAATGTATATCGACTGTCGATTTTCTCTCTTCCTCTTCTGCCTCTTCTGCTGTAGCTATATGAGATAGTACTCAAGTGGTATGAACTGTCAGAATGCGCTGGAGGGCTCGTAGCAAAGAAGCTCTCTATTAGCCATCAGCATCGATGCGACCTAACAATGTCTGCCTTTTCTAAATGCCAGATAGTGTTACTTTATTTCTGCCTCCCCTTCTTCTTGATATTGGCCCTGAGCCGATTAACATCTGAAACTGAATCCTCGCTTCGCACAGTGCATCACGACAGTGAGTAAACTTCCGAGAAACGCAAGCAGATACCATACGTGTACGGATGGAGGTGGTTCGATCTTTAAATTACGTTTCATTAGTGTACTGGTTGCTCCATTGGATCGTATGCAGTTTTGGTTTGGACGCCAAGATTAAAACCTTGTTGATTGAGGCACGTACTGTACTACCAGTGTCACTTGCACTGTACACAAAAAAGTATGGTCGTCAGCCTTTTCGTTGCGATTACAGCATCAGGTCACACATGATGGTAGCAAGATCAAACCATCACGTGATTTCTATTTCAAGCTATCACCATGAGGATCACGACGCTTTCTCACAAAACAAACAACTCACATCTTCCAACACGAATCTATCAAAATGTACAGTAAAGCCGAGACCGAGTCCTTGTCAACGACATCCAGTTTTTCAGTTCCCAAAGACGAGGACTCGTCCAACCCTTTGCCCAAGTCCATAACATTTGGTCCGGCTGGATTGTTGCATTTGACCTTTCACGCGGGTGTCGTTTCTGTTCTCGAATCCATGTTGTGGAAAGAACGACCAGAGACCGATGAACCCATTATCATCACGGGGGTGTCCGCTGGATGCCTCGCTGCTACCGCCCTCAAGATGAAGATTTCTCACCAAGGTTTCAACGAGGTCATCAAGGAAGTGAGCGAAAGGAAAGTTGGCGATTATAAGTAAGTTCTACAGCAAACCGATAATTGCTCATTGAAAGGATCACATTGGAGAGCCTTCCAATACTGTCACTGACACTTTGCATCATCGCTATCGTGTACAGGAACGTTTCGTTGGTGGACGAGCTCGAGAAGGAAATTCCAAAGCGTATTAAGGAAGCCCTTGGAGGCACAGCGGAGAAGGATTATGAAGATTATGACAACGAGTTGTTCCTGAAGCAAGCCAGGGGCCTCCGAATTGGTCTTTGTCATCGCCGAACAAAGCTTTATGCCAAAGACACTGACAAGGCCATGTGCTATGCGGATCAGTTCCGGAATGTCGACGACTTGGTAGCTGCCATTATTCTCTCCTCATACATCCCCGGCACGACGGGCCCATGGAAGGGAAAGAGATCGAAGCACCATGCTGCAGTCGCCCGAGCAAGTGAAGTTGTCAAGGAAATGGAAGATCTTGGCTTTATCAAAATCATTACCACAAAAGACCCAATCAACGTGAGGCAATCCATGGCGAGGGGAGCCGTGCTTTCGAAACTTCCGAACACTCGCCGCCGTGAATCCTATATTGACGGAGCTATTGGTGACTTTTTGCCGGTCGCCGATAAGGACACTCTCTTGGTGTCTCCCTTCTATTTTAGTCACGAGGAGAATGCACTCATTGCTCCTTCTTGCAACTGTGCTGAGAAGGGGAGGCGCCGCAAGTGGCTGAAAGTGTTGCCAAAGAAGGTGACTTATAAGAAGACGCAAGTATCTATTTGCGACTGCGCAGTGGACAATCTCAAATTGGGATTGTCCCGTTCAGCATCCGACGAAGACGTGGACCGAATATTTCAGGAGGGTCGCAACCTTACCTTGAAATATTTCAGTGCGGCAGAAAAAGAAGAAGAAGTAGGAGGAGGATGTGTACCAATCGCCGAAGAATAAAACAATACTCTTGTAGTAGAAAAGGGAAATGTAAAATAAACTCATTAGGATGAAATTTACGCACAAACTTCGAACATCATCGACCTATCAACTAGTGGCGTGTGGTGAGACGAAGCGGTTCCAAGTTTGTCAACATGGTCGAAACAACCTAAGTGTGTAAGACTTGTGCAAATTTTGCCACTCCAATAACCACGGCAAGATTGGAAGGGATACCGTCGCCCTGTATCAGTACGTTTTCGATTTGCATTTTGGTTTCGTAGTCGAGTCATACTCTATACCATCACATCAGCCTGAGTCTCCTGATAGGTCCATATTGAAGCGAGTGTACGTCCTCTTGCTGCCGTTGCAGACGCTGAGAGCTCCAACTTGCATGGATTGGCGAAAGATGCTAACCTTCAGGTAGTTGGAAGGTTACCGACCTCCTTCTAGAATGATGAGAATCCTTGAGCTGCGACCCAGCTACTCCTGCCTCCCCAATGGTTGCTCCATCAGTACCCGCAAGAGATTTCATGCTGGCTCCATTACCGACGATCGATCCTTCCGATGCCTTCTTCTTGATATTGGCCCGGAGCTGATTAACACTTGACGTCGAATATACGGTTGCAAGTTCCTCGCTTCGCAGACTACCCGACTTTGTTGTGCTGGCCCCAGTACTGGCGACAGATCCTTCTGATGCCTTTCTTTGGATATTGGCTCTGAGCTGAGCCACACTTGACGTTGAGTAAACGGCGGCAAGTTCCATGCGGCGCTCACCACTCTGCCTTGTCGACTGGGTCATGGCTGCCGCAGAGCTCCCGAGTCTACCGTGAGTCCCTGAGTCGGCCAGGCCGCTCAGGCCAGACCCAGATTCTCCCAGGGTAGACCCAGAACTCCTCTTGTTCAGCTGTCTTTTAGAAAAATACTGTCGTAAAGAACTCGAAGTAATTCCCGAAAGCGAACTCCTTGCATCCTCTGTGTCGTCGCCCTGTCTACCAGCAAGCACAGGCAGCCTTCTGACGGGCTTGGTTCTATGGCTCGCCATATAACGGCTCCATCCCCGAGACTTTGCTCGGTTCTTATGCCTCCTCCGATACACTTTAGGCAGGAACATTGGACCGAGAACAGAGAGACAGATTGCAACAATGAGAAGGGCTCTCACGAGGAAAGCAGCAGTTGGTTGAGACCCCACCATGAATAGCAAAGGCACACCGAGTAGGAACGCTTCAAGAAGCATCGCCATAGAAAGCGAGTGATGATAGGATTCCTTGAAATTGCTCGGCATATTTCGGGTAAGGTATGCTTGATAGTTTGCACAAGCAACCGCGACAAAGTTCCACACGACAATGATTATCACAATGATCTTTGATTTGTTGATTCCTTCTCCGCCTTTCCTTCTACCACATGTTCCATAGCTTTCGACAGACCGTCCAAACTCATCGAAACTCTTCATTTCGACTCTCAACCAGACCCATGGATCCAAAATACTCCACGTAGTTAGCAGCACAACGTTGACTAATGTGATCGCGAGAAACTCCGCGACTACAGCTCGTGCCTTCACTGTCACACGATGCATTCCCATGGACTCGGATACCACCATGTTAAGCCTGCGAAGCTTAGCGAATATGGCCGAGAATGCAGTGGAGAACCCAAGGAAAAATAACCATGGAGTGGCCATGCAAGCGAAGTCCAACACCACTTGCGACGTCGGCTCTTGAAATGTCGTGAAGACGATTGAGCTTGCCATTAGAATGGCTCCGACGACAATCAGAATCAAAAACGCCGGCTGAGAATTCCGCACGACTAGGAAGCATTGTGAGGAAATGAAAGCATACAGGGTCGAAATGTATTGCGTCATGTCTTCTTACCATCTCTGTTCCTGTATCTATAGAGCCATCCAAGTAGACTTAGGCAAACAATCAACACCAGTGCGGTCAGAACCCAACCAACGGCAAAGACAGGGATAGGGACCAGATTGTTATCAAGCTCAATTTCAGGGAGTGCCTTTGGGACTTGGGTAGAATTGCTATGGAAAATTATGGGAGTGAGAGCGTTCACTTTACCTTCTCCGTTAGCAAAATCAATGGTTGCAGACTTAATCGTCTTGAATGCAATCTCGCTGTCAGTTGACGCTTCTTCATCTATTTGCCAGCTGTGGACGTCGTATGTCAAGGCCTTCGAATCTCGAGTACCCGTGTCAGCGTCGAAGGCGACATGGCCTGAGGCACCTTGGAACGCGGTCTTCTTGAACTGTCGATACAGATCAGAGCCGGTGAAGAAGTGTTCGTCACTTTGGCATGCTGCAATCCCCAACGACATGACAGCATCATACTGCGTGTATGAGTACGTTGAAAACCGCGGTTTCACCGTTGTCCAATTGAACTCGTGGTAAACTGTGGGGGTTTCCGGATGAGATTCCAGGAAGAAGGTTTGGAACTCGACATCATTTTGTACCGCTGAAACCATGGCTTCTTCAAAACCCGCATGTTTGCTAGCCTCAACTCCAACTCGTACTGCGCCATGATGACCGTTGGCCCATCTAAAGTCTTCTTCGCGATCGACCGGGTCCAAATTGATGTGCGTCTTAGTAGGAAGATACCATACGTAGTCATCACCAACCAGACCAGCATCATATGCGGTATTCAATACATCAGTCATTGTCCCTTGTTGAAGAATGGCAAACACATAGCGCCGTTGAGACTTTCGTATCGACTCAATGGCCTCGTGGATGGATTCGTCGTCTCCCCTGCGAAAGGAGGCCACAAAGTAGTCAAGTCCATGACGAGATGCAGCTTCTGTCACGTCAGCTTGGAAAGCTACGCCCAGCTCGTCGATCGTGTAGATAATGGCAAAGTGAGTGATTCCCATGCTCTTCATGTGTACGATGGAGGCTTCTGCAGTCCCGCTATTGGTGGTGATGGTACGCCCAAACAGAGGTGCAATGCTCTTGTCATCAAGAAGTTTTGAGGTTGCGCCTCCACTTACTTGAGGAATTCCGTAGGTACCACTCAAGACTGCCAGTGGGCGTGACACAGGTGACATGAAAGAACTGATGAGAGCAGCTGGACGGGGTTGTGCCAGCGTGACATTGCGTGAAAACAGGGAGTACAACTTCGAGCTGGCGACCAGAGGGTTGAATCCATCTTGTATAGTTTCCATTGTCATATAGAGATTGCATCCCTCGAGTAGTTGAGATAGATTGGGTACGACAACATTGGATCGTTCGTTGAAATGCTTCAGCGCTAGATAACCAGCACCATCGTAGTATGGATAGAAACTCACCGCCCTCATACCAATAAGCTGAGTGATGTGCATGAGCCGCAGTTTCCCATCAGAGTCGGTTTCAATCTCCTGAATTTGAGTTTCAAAAGGAGAACCGGCTTCGTTGTTGGTCACAGATGCTGTTGTACGGAGGTCCTGATAATATCTGAGCGGTTTCCTGTCTTCGACTGCAGCACGGGTAGTGCCCGTGCTCATGCCTTGCAACGAGGAGGATTTGTCGGCAGCACTCATGTTCGTGCTCATCTCTTTCTTGGATCTAACTAGGGTAGGTCTCTATAGGAGCAGCTGAACGAGACCAGCAGCCATAATGGCAAGATAGTTTGTCTGATGACCCCCCGACTGCTACATCAGAACTTGACGCGATCCGCGACGAGCCTTAGTCGCATTGGACAATCGAAAACGTCTCAAATTCCACCACGACACCTAAAACCGCATTGAAAATGTCGCACGGCTCACTAGCTATGCCAGAAACACCCCAAACGAAAACCCTCAACTTGTTGACAGCTCATCCCTGAAGGTGACATTGTCATCCCATCAACCCCTTTCTCTCAGTGCCTTTAGTTGTTACAGGTACACGCACGATCGCTGTTACAATCATACGGCATGCAAACCCGTCTCGTCTTTCGTCATGCTATACACAATAATTGTAGTACTTCACCATTTATGCATGTCTGGTGGGTACGAAGGACATCCCTGGCTTGTAATCTGGTCCTCTCTAATAGACCGTGAGCTCTCTTTTCGAAACCGTTTCTTTAGCGCGTTCCCTTGCCCTCTCTCTCTAGTCTATAATGGCTTGAGTGGTCACATATTTGACAATTTTGTCTATGAAAGAAATGTCTGAAACCGCCTGCAGAAGAAGTGACAGCTGCATGTACATGTACAAGTTCAATGTACGGTATAGTTTCGACATGTTCCCTTCCATCTAAATGCACGGCAGTTCCATTCACGGAGCAGAACAGGTGCGGTAGAATTCTTGGGCTTGGCAAGATTATTCCGTCTTGCATCAACGTTGTGATGTCCGGTACGTGGATGCACTGTCGAGGAGGGCGGGGAAGCCACTACATTTAGATTTGAGATTGTCGCCTTTTGTAGCCGGAAGCGTATCCGCCAATGCAGCACTCAGCTGTCACCGGAATGAGAGATGTAGCTAGCTAGACTAGCCATCTAGTTCTGAGTCTCTATCTCTAGGAGAGCTAGGAATGATGCGCGAAGTAGCAGTCTATGTGTACTGGTCTACTCGTCTACTAGCTACTGTATGCATTCTGCGATCGTGACAGGCAAAATCTTAGACATCAAATAACGCGATGATGCAGCACCATGGGGAACGCTCGCTCGTCAACAACAACAGCAGCAACAGCACTGCCATCCAGTGCCTCTGGTCACCAACAATCCGATTGTCACAACGGTAGCAGTGAAGATTTGCTGGTCAATCATCATAATGTCAGACATCAACAGCAACGCCAACAAGTGGACGACGGAGCATCAAATCCTCCCAAAGCGATAGGGCCACCGGCTGATCGCCTCCGTGATATGGGGTTTGGATACAAACTAGTACGATGTAAGGCACATGGTGAAACAACTGACACTACTGATAATGGCACCAATGAGTGTTTCGAGTGCTCGACCCGCCTCTTTCACGTTGCATCCGGCACTATGATTGCGGAATCCAATCGAAAGCAGTACATTCCAGACGGACCGGTGTTTGATGAAGTATCCAGTGTCTGCCAGGAGATAGCGCAAGAACGAGTTAAAAAGGAGTGCTCCTTGAAGTTCGTCACCTTGTACAGAGAAGAGCTGATAGAGGCGTTGGTGGAGGAGGATTTTGAAGTCAACAAGCCTGAGGAGCGTCCGCTGTTTTTATTCATTACAGGCAAGGGAAAGTCCAGGGCTGGAGTAATCTCAGTCAAGGAGACCCTCATTTCAGGGATTGAAAAGGGATCGGCTCTCTTTCATTTGCGCGAGGCTCACAAACGTGGGTTCGCCACCATTTGCCTCGATCCCAACGCGCTTGGCGAAAAGCGTGGCATGGAGTCGCTGGATCGGTCCTTGTCTGCCTTGTTTGGTTCTTGGGAGAGTACTGCTCCGATGTACATCCTCGCTCACTCTGCAGCTGGCGGTTATTTGGTCCGATATCTCCTTCTTGGTTCAGCCAAAGACAGCATGGTGCCCAACATACGTGCGATTGCCTTTACAGACTCGACTCATCGGGTACAATGGGCTAGAGATGATCCCACCTTGTTTTCGTTTCTGCAATCGTCGGCATGTCTGTACATTCGAAACGACACTGCTTTTGTCAATAACACCTTTCAACGTCGAAAGAATGCCGAGCCTGGCGAAGAGGCTCATGGGGACGTTTGGTGGAATCAACGTTTTGGGGAGCTGAAAACGGTCTGGGCTGGAACAACATCTCACTCGGCGATGTGTTGGGTGGCTCGACAAGTGATTTGGAAATTGTTTGACGATTACAACACGTGATGTGCATACATTGTTGTCAAGTGCATATTCTGCACCTCAATCCGCCAACAATAGATGACGGTTGCTACGCACCCCAGTGAGCGTTGTCTCGCCAACTGACGTTACATGCAGCTCTTTGGTTTATCACTCATAGACCAGAGACGGGCTCGTAAAGTCCCAAAACGCACTGCATGTATAGAACAACGCTGGGCAGCAAGAATACTGAGCAGACGCGAACACTACAGTCACCAGATCAAGAGTTGAAAGGGCAGATAACATATTATAAAGTAGCATACTCTGAGTTGGTCGTAACGACCCTCATGACAGCCACCATGTTCGCTGCAATTGTGCTGCAAACAGAGGTCAAGCCCCCTATAGTGGTTGTTCTTGCACTCTCTTCTGTTTCCCAAAATAACCGAGAAGCCGCTGTTGTCTCCGTCGAAAGAGCTTCCCATATATCGCTTTCATCGGGGATCGGAGGCACTTTATTTTGGGGGTGATTTCAAGATGATCTTCCAAAATGACACCTCCGTTTTCTTCTCTAAGAGTCCTGCGATGTTTCCACGCCTTGATCAAAGTGCTCTTGGACTCTTCTTCATAAAAGCATTCAACATTAGCTCTGCTGCTGTCGGTAATGGTCAATTTGAGCATTGTTTGAGCATCGATGGGAATGACACCAAAGAGAAGAACGAAGAAGGTCTTTGGAAGCTTGTCTGCTTGCGCCACTTCGGACATTGGGGCTCCTAGTCCAGTCATGACGAAAATGGGTGCAAACTCATGCTTGGCGATATAATTCCAATCAGAGGCTCGTTCCCACAGTTCAGCTTTCGTCAAATTAGGAAAGAACGTGTTGAACTTTTGATCAATAACATCAGACGACGACATGGCAAGAGAGCTCCTTGATGATGCTGGGTCACAACAACAACGAGAACGTGATTACAACTGAGAGTATAATGTAAGCAAGATTCTTATGTACCGCTATAAGTTCACAAGCCTCTGATCTGAGTGGCATGAATTGTTTTTTTACGTGCGTGTCACGTCTACTTATAGTTAATGACATTCTTGCAATGACCGTGCGCACAACTTCGATAAATAAATTCGATAACAAAAGGTTGAAGCAAGAACATAGGTTGAAGTTGACCTCTTGACCACAAAGTGCAGTGTGACTGCTTGTGTTTTTATGGTCTGTTGTTCGACTTGAATAGTTACTTCAGGAACACCAAGACAGGTTTAAATCGCAATTAGTCTAGTCCAAAACGTTACAGCGAAGGTGTGAAAAGATCTAAAGATCGCAGAATAAATTCCTTGTCGCAGTCGTAGTTTGAGTTCATTATGCCTCAAACTGCAGCAATGTTGGTGGCATTACGGAGCTTTGTTCACTTGGCAGCTACACGACGGTTGGAGACCATGTAGAGTCGAATCGCATGGCGTTATATGCTGGGAAACGACTTGAAAACATCAGAGACAAGGACAAGTCACCACCTTGGATATGGGACCGCTTGAATGAGCTTGGCTACGCAACATTCAAGGCAGAAGATGGGTGCAGGACAAACTCGGACAGGGGTCCTCGAAATATGTATCCAGCAAACACGACGCATGGAGCGTCGCTGAACGAATTATTCTGTTTTCACTTTGCAAGACCCAACTGTGTCGGATCGGATCTAGCGGCTGGGCACCTACTGGATCACGCAAAGGAGTTCATTGATACCTATAACGGCAGGAGTCCTTGGGCAGCCTTTGTATCGCTCATCGATACACGTGAGGACTCACAGACGTTGGGAGCGGTCGTGGATGACCCTGTCATGGACTTTCTAAACTGGACGATGAGTTCTCAGGGTAGACGCGAAAACACCCTAGTCCTATTCATGTCGGAGCAGGGTCTGGATTATGGACCGTACTATCAATCTATTGCAGGCGAGAGAGAACGGAGCCAGCCAATCTTGTACATGAGAGTTCCAAGTGGACTGGGCGGCAGCAAGCGTTTGGTGGAAAATGCTCGTTCGTGGATGACCCCTTTGGATGTGCATGCAACCTTGCTAACCTATGCAGGCCTTCCTGCCAAATTCTCTGACGGGACCTTCATGCACGGTGGTTTTGCAAAGTCTCGCACGAGATGCAAGGACGCGAGTGCTATCCCTAAGCGTCACTGCGAGGTACTGGAAAAGAGCGATGCGACTCTCATGACGACTGATGTATACCGTGAAACGCCATCGCCCCCTTCGATTATGTCGTTCTATGCAGATATACCGAGAGATCACCGTCTCAAGAACCATAAATGCAAACCTGTACCTGGAAGTCTAGAAATGGCTTTTAACAGAGCAAAACAAAGGCAAGGTAAACCGGAAGAGGATCGCGCGGATGGCAAACCTTGTTTTTGCGCAACCAGTCGCCGTAAGTGGTTCCCGTGCGATCGTAGTCCTTGGGGAAGCAATGGTCAAGACAATACGGAAGAGAATTTCCTAATGGTGGGTTGCCCAGATCAGAAACTCCACTACCAAACTCGTGTGATTCGAAACGACCTACTGGTTGCTAAACTGCGAGCGACAACAAAGCAACGCTCCGAGGAACCGCCGAACATTTTGATCATAGAAGTCGACTCTGTTTCGGTTCAGTATGCAGATCGTCACTTGCCAAAGACTCGTGAACTGCTTCGACGATACCGCCGCACAACTACGGACAACACGTGCCCTAACGGACTGTGTTCTGTTGACTTTCCTCGTTTTGGTGTCGTTGGGCCCAATTCGATTACTAACCAAGTGGCAAGTCTCAGTGGTTGCTTCACGACAAACCGCCACGAGTCCTGCTTTGATCATGAATCGAAAATTGGAGACATATGTTTCGATCCATCATTGTATGAGTTCGGATTGAGGCTGCAGAGCAAGGGTCCCAGGGATCACACCGTGTACTGTCCTCCACAAGAGCCGAAACCTTTCCTTTACGACATTGCCAAAGCTCAAGGCTACGTGACGTTCTTTGGAGAAGAATTCTGCTACCCAGGAAGTCCGTGGGTCCTGCAAGACACCGTGTTTCCAGTTAAAGCTGATATTGAGCTTCATAAAGTGTTTTGCCGCTTGGCGAAGCGACGTTTTCCCTTGGTCGAGGAGGATAAGCTCTACAACTATGTATCCAAGGGTGAAAAATGCACGGACAGCGATACTTTTGGAACCCGAACTCAAGAGATTGGTTTGGAAATGTTGGGTCAAATGTGGGATGCCTATTCCGACGTGCCAAAGTTTGCGTACCTGAACGCTTTGGCAGCTCACGTGTACACTGCCCACTCGGCAATCCAAGGCCTTGGGGCCGAAGAGTACGACGAGACGCTTTCCACTTTCCTGCACTCCTTGTTTAATCGACCAGATGCACGCAAGACTATTGTGATTGTACGGTCAGATCATGGATTACAAGGCGGCAGCACACACACAGTCGATTACAGCACACAGATTGAGCAGCGACATCCCTGGACGGAAATTATCATTCCCGATACATATCCAGTGGATATGCTTGTCAAGAATAGTGACAAACCGGTGACTCCTTTTGACTTGTACGCGACAGTACGCAGCCTCATTGTAGGCGAGAAGGATCATGTTCCAGGCATCAAGACACCTTCGTGGTTCACCAATCTTTTGTATGATACAATAGATCCGAATAAGAGTTGTAAAGAGCGGAAGATTCTCCCTGAATACTGTCCTTTGGCGGAGACACCTGCACCTACGTTTGGAGTGTGCAACATGTTTGAGAGAGGACAAGCTATCTTCTGCCGTGATCCTACGAATGGAGGTAGCCTCGCCCTACGGTCAAACGCGACTGATACTACCGCCCAACATAACACTGAACTTGCACTAAATGCACTCAAAGAGATCCTCAGCAAGAGGACATAACAATGATGACAACCCATGCTTCGGGATGATTGTTTTTCAATCTATGTGTAAGAGATAGACCGAATCTCAGCCAAGGACAGCTACGCAAAAGTCCCCTATGCCTTGCTGCACAATCAGATAAGGACGGCGTTGCTAGTGTCAGTTACCTCCTCAGCAACAAATTTGATGAGTTGGATGATACCCTCTATGGCTTGAGGGGAGTTGAACAAGGCCCTACGCTTGCTAGAATACACCTAATACCAATTTAGTGTCCACACTACTTTCTTTATTGATTGCGTTGTAGGCTATTGCCTCGTCTCAAACCGAGCGGGTCGAGTCTGAGTCGCATACAGAATGTTTGACAACCACAAACCTGCCCGCAAGGGCTGAACAGTCCCCACTACTATTTATAGTAGCAGAACCAAGGGCTGTGCGGTGGCGACGACTCACTCTTCTGAGCATGTGGTCATGATCAAGCCAGAGTCTCTGTATAGCGCTACGTACGCCAAGATGGCTCGTTGTGGCCCATGAATCTCTTCGACTGACTTTCACGTCTCACTCTTATTCTACACGGATTTAGGTCTCTGCGAGTGGGCCAGACATGCATTGCTATTATATCCCGAGCTTCGATGCGTAGCTAAACCGCGAAGCAACACCGTATAACTACCAATTTCTCATATCCCACACCTCCTATCCCATTTGATGTCTTGGAAAGAGTGACTAGTATCCATCCCCACAGTTGTTTTGACGCTCGCGTGCTTGCGCATATCCCGAGTCTGCCTTTTGCTTCTTGGGCGGATGGAAGCAAAGGCTTATAAGAACAGTCAGGGTCCCAGTGGCGTCACATATCCGTTTCTTTCCGAAGCACATGAAGTACAAGACCGTTGCCATAGGAGCAATCAGCGAGGGCTCGCTGAAAGCCGTCTTCATCACCCTGTCCACGAAGCTCCCCTTCACACGAGGGAATGTTGACGGACAGGCTCTGTTGTTTGAGACTATGGCTTTGATCCCTGACCTTGGTTTGACGACGAAAGTTTGAAGCGTTTCCTGT
>JAVCKV010595718.1:0-28595 GCA_032274145.1 Herpochondria borealis
AGTTTCGTGTTGCTCCAATCACCAATTCACGGAGGGCCCAACGAAAGTCTCCGTTAAAGCTGGGTTCGCCGCTTCCATGTTCCGTGCACTCTGTGAAGAATATTTCGACTTCTGGAAACTGCGACTTGACGGAAGACTGAGCATCGACGTTGCCACCGTAGCAGTGAAAGGCAATGGCCGAAACGGCCGAACGAGCGGCAGCGTTCTGCGAGAGAGCGTCCGTAATGTATCCTGGTGTATCCCAATTGTGATCGTATCCCACAACGCGAACATGAGAAAGCTGGGCGGCATCCAAGGCTGACCGAACGTTCTCAATCAACTTGCCGTGATTCGTGGATGACATGGTCATGGTAGGATAGTCGTTGGAAGCGTGTTGAGGTTCATTCTGAACCGAAAGCGCCCAAATGGGTATACCCTCTGCGGCGTAGGCCTGCACAAACTCGACAAAGTAATCATGATAATCGCTCAAGATACTGGCGTGGCTTGGATTGCTGTAGTCAAGGAGACTCCCTCCGTTCAAGTTGTTGTTATCCTTGGCCCATGCTGGGGCACTCCACGGCAACGCCATGACTTGTAGTCCAGGATTCTCCTGCATGGAACGCAGAATAGTTGGAATAATGTAAGACGAATCTCGTGAAACAGAAAAGCTCCCTCGCGAATCTTCATACGTATAATCACTCCAACGAAAGTCAGAGGTTCCCATGGGTTGACGCAAGAGGTCCAACCCGATGCCGCTCGACTTGGAAAAGAGGGCTGCAAAGATTTCATCCTTCTCCTGACTCGACAAGGAACGGGGATCGTTCGCTGGATTCCCTCGAACCCCATTGACGATCCAAGCCGAGGTGTCGGTCCACGAAGCACCGCATCCGTAGAACGATTGAAAGGTTTGACCGTGATCCACTTGAATGGTAACAGTGTTGGCTTCAGTAGCGATGGCAGTCATCGCAGTGAAGAGCGCGGCGGTAGCGATCCCAAACTTCATGGTCAGTTTTTATATAAAACTTGTAAACAGTTAGTGAAAAGAGATACAAGAAGATACAAGTTCAAGGGGCTTTTACTTGATTTTGTGAGAAAGTCGTCGGCAGGGCCAAGTAGACAAGATCGGAATTGGCCAGAATGGTCATTTCCAAGATCGCTTTTGTCTCGATCGTGACATGACACTGTGGCAGGCTTAGACATTTCAGGAGCTCATTAATTGAAACATCACCTCGCATTTTGTCTTGATCGTGTGTCTCGTGTCTTGACAAACTGCCAGCTAAGACGTAGCACATGAAATCACGCCACATGGACATGTATGTTCAAGTGCTTACTTACCTTGGCGAAGTTCTTTCTAAACTGCGAGAATCAATAAACTGCGCCGGCTCATTAACCTTGGTGGTCGTAGAAGTGGTCGCGCACATGATGGCGGGCTTTTGTAATCCAGAACTTGTCTCACACATCGAGCAGATGGCCGGGCGCACTGTCACTCCTCCTCTCAAGAACGATATTTACGTACGACGCGCTCGTTTGTCTACCGCACGCTCTAAAAGGTTTTCGGAATCACGGACTCGACTGCAATCGAAGAACATTCTTTCCCAAGACGAGTCATGTGTACTGTAGCACTTAGGTCAGATGTGCTCTCTCTAGAGTAAAGCGTAGAAAAAGTCCTTTACGTTGGAAGCAAGCTTGGTCAACAAAGGACCGAGGAATCTAGCTACTGGATCTTGTTTTTAAGCCGCTTGGTGAATCATGACATGCGTTCAGGATCGCACGCTGGACACGCGAACTTGCGAAGGAGAAGCAGTGCTTTGTGGTATTGGCGATGCGCGTCAGTACTATATTATATAACTACATCTTCTGGACAGTCGAAACAGCTCTTTATTGTTGACTCTACTCTAGACAGCCATAGAAGTAGAACCACGGAAAAAATAGAATAAGAACAAGAGGAGTCAGTCTTGAAGCCCCCGATTCGACGAAGTGATGCCCGTAGAAGTCAATCGAGAGACGTTGTTCCCGTTCGATAACCAAGAATTACAAGTGGCTGTTTGGCTTTGGGAGCATTGACTCGGTCGAAATTGTATTACCTGCCACCATACAAGAAGCTACAGTCATTGCGACACCATTCACTACCTGCAACGATCCGGATTCATATAATCGAGAGATTTATAATGACCTCATAGCGTGCGGCTGAAGATGGAGCAGACGCTTGTTTGGAGACTCCGGATTGCCCTTGATACTACCTGGAGTGGAAGACGAATCTGCGGTGGAAGTCGGGATTGTTTTGTTTGGGGATGGTTGCGGTAATGAAAGGTTCCCTGGTGTCTAAACTGGAATATCCACCTACACGGATTGGATCGATGAGCAAGTTTGCCTTGTCAGCAGTGAATAGACTACTGGTAAGGGAAACATGGCGTTCAAGCAGTGACTGCAAATCAGCGGACCGTGTGCAGACCGGGCACCATGGCATTGTTGTAAGAGATTCGATCCACTGAAGCCTCCCTCGATCAACTTTTCTGCAAGTCCGACTAGGCTAGGAATGCTCTTGAACCTTGAAGCAAGCCTCGCCGAGTGAAGGAGATATTCAACACGACAGAGTGACAGACTCTCCTACATACTTACTTGTACGCAGGCTGAAATTGGGCTCTGCGTTTTCTATTGTTTTACTCACTATCATAGACGTCGTGTCCGTTCCCCGGTGGCCGCTCTCCCTTTCAGCCAGCTCCTGTGTCTCGATCCTCTCTCAGACTCGCAGGGCGGCTTTTCGGTATGGTGCGGTCCAAAGGCCAGGATCTTCACGGAGGAGCCCAAACAGGAGCTGCAGCTGACGACGATCTTCGCGAGCCTCGAAAGAATCAAGGCGATCGTCGTCCGTAAAAAAATCATTGTATTCAGAACGGAATTTTGGATGTTTAAGGCCAACTTGTTCAAAATCACTGGGGTGCATGAAAGCTGGACAGTGGCCATTCGCGACTGCACAGAGGCCCTCGACCAACGTAAGCATGCACTGCCCTCTCGCCTGTTTGCGGCCATAAGCATTGAGGCTAAGGTAGTATTGAATCTGCCTGGCCAAGTCCTGATTGAAGGGAAGCTTGGTCCTTGCCCGCCGAGCTTCATAGCACCTTTCAGTGCTACAGTACAAAAGACTTGTACATGATGTCTCTAGGACTTTAACCAGCGCCGTCTCAAAGTAGACTTTCTTGCAGTCTTCTGCTGCGTGATTGTTTCTTGGGACCTTGTCGTTGGTGTCCGCTAGGAGGGTCTCCTCATCATCCAAGGAGCTTTCGTGGCTTCTATCGTCGTCGTCAGAATCGTATTTCTCTCTCTCCTCAGCCGTCCTTGGGTCCAGTACTAACTTTAGGGTACGAAGATCGTAATCAGCTGCACCAATAATCTCACATAGAGGTGTCAACGCAGCCTCTTGAAAGTATTCTATGTCGAGGTGTTCAAGCTCACGGTTGTGGTTCACGACTTCTAAGATATGTTTGCTCACTCTGCTGGACACACTTTCTTCGAATCCCAGGATTTTGAGTCTCTTGAGTGTTCGAAGCTTGGAGAGGATACAAAGCAAAGACGCGAAAGCCGCTCCCTCTTCGAACCAACATGCACGGAGATAAAGATCTTGCAAGCTTGGCATGTTTTCCTCGTCGACCTGTTCCGTGACGGATCTGGCTGGTGCAAATGGAAAAGTCAACGATCCTCCCAGATCGATGCTTGTGGCACCGTAAGGTGATACGAGAATGGAAGCTAGTCCTGTTGAATCGGATAAGCGAAAGTCCCACAGATCCATCCTGGGGAGAACGGAGGTCCTGGCACAGAGTGCAATTCCCAACTCCTCAAAAATTACGTTGTCATTGCCAGTTTCGCTTCCCCTGCTGGTGAAGTAGAGTTGTAGAGGTGGCAAGTGCTCTAGTTTCACAATAGACAGGAATGCTTCGCGAGCTTGTTCCGACTTTCTCAAGATATCACTGGGTAACCTCAACCTAACGGAGAACTTTGCTTCAAAACCGTCAAGTGCGTGGTGGAGCGAGTCCATCATGGCAACGAAAGCCTCAACTGTTGCGTAGTTCCCCCAGCAAACAAAAGAAGATGCTCGCGGTAAGATTCTTCTCACTACCGAGGCAAACTTTGTTGTGAGCACCAGGCTCGGTGGGTAACATTGATTCATATCGATGACTCCCTCTTTCGGGAAGTTCTCAACCATTTTGTCTATCGTCTGGTCCAATAAGAAACACTTACTCTCCGAGTCCAAAGCAACCTGCAAGATCTTCCATGTGCAAGAGGACGGCCACGCTTCAAAGAATTCACATATCAGTCTGTGAAGAGCTTCCAGCTCATCATGATCGCCGCACGATTTAGCACCCAATTTCACAATGTCCTCTAGCACTGTCGGGCGCGAACAGGACAGCAGTGCCGGGTACTGTTCGACCAAATGCAGAAGAACAAGTGGCTCTGGCCTTGCACAACAGTAAACAAAGTCCTCAAACTGGCTCCTTTTACAGCTTAAATTTGCACGAGGCTGCTTCAGCCTCCCATAAGGTTGGATAACACCTGGGTTAATGCCTTCACAAAGGGTCCTGACTTGCGTTAAGCTCCCCCCACTGGCAACTAGGATCACAAGAGGTTGAATCGAGTCTCCATTTCGAAAGTCGATGTTTTCTACTGCCAATGTCGGAAAGTTCGTCAGTATCGAAACCAACTTAATGAGAGCAGACCTTGTCATTCCCCTCCTCATTTCACTTCCCGCCAGACAATCGTGGAACCAAACGTCGACGAAGAGTTCCTTGATCTTTCCCCTAGCTTCCTCAAGATTGAGCGGCTTCGACCACATGGTGGTAGCTAGCTTCATAAAGAGTTCCATTCTGACAAGACACGGCACGTTGTACACGTAGTTGAGACCGCTGTAGTTTTGTTCGATCTGTTTTGAGTTTTGCTGTGATATGTTGCAATTTTTTGAGATGTGGTTGAGAGTGGTACTGAATGAAATTGGGACTGCGCCCAGTCTACTGTCTCAGACAGGCTACTAAGGACACAGACAAGGCGACAGTGGGCTATCTATCTACAGCAACATCGATAGTCTTGAAAACGAGAGACGTGTCGTGTCTCGCCAGCAATGCTTGGGTTTACCGACCCAACCAATCGGTGCTTCTCCTCGTATGCAACTCTCAGGAACCCACGAATAGCAGTAGCACTTCCGTCCCTGGCTGTGAAAGTGCAGTCAAGTTCTACACTCTATGCATACTGTGCTTTTTGGAACAAGGTGAGAGTGGACTAACCCAGTAGCTGTGACCTAGCTTCTGAAGAATTGAAAACCATATCGCCGAAGATACTGCCTGTGAGTCGACTCCAGCGCCAGCCTCAGCACCAACGGCGTCACCTGTAACGTTGCACTGACTCGCTACTGGCAAAGAGTTTGAGCCTATTGCCTATTGCCTATTCTACTAGTCTATTGCCTATTCTACTACTTTTTCTCGTCAGCAAACATGCGTGTCATTCACCATCATCATTGTCGCTATCTACTAGAGTCTTGATAGATCCAACACAGTGCCACCAACAGTACAATCGTGAATTCGGATCGTAACGAGTCTTATTCCCTTCAAAAACGCGTAGTGTGTGGTCGTAGTTGCTACAGGGCTCTCGTGGGGTTTAGGACGAATGCGTGGATGATAGATTTGCTAAATAAATGGGAGTCGAACTGTGTGGTGTCCAAAGAAGTGCGTTTCGACAAACATGGTGGGTGCGACGAGGGTCACCGCAGATCCAAGCATGTTCGCTACACTTCACACGTGAAGTGTAACCGCATTATTGGGTCGTATTCACGTCGAATTGCATCTAATGTTATAAGTTGTCTATTCTTGAACGAACACCACACAATCATGATTCACACCAATCTCTCGATATTTGCTGGCCGAACCATCATGTAAACCAGCAACTCTGTGCCATCCTTGTCACCTTTCAACAATTGCTCTTTCACCACCTTGTAACCGAACTTTTCGTAAAAGGACCTATTCTTGTCACCGCCACACTCCAAGTAGCACGCTTGGCCGGCAGCGTCGGCAATCTCACTGATTTGATTCATCAATTGCTTTCCATATCCACGACCTTGGTAGGTAGGGTCTGTCCCGACAAAGAAAACGTAAACATGCTTCTCTTTAGGACCATACACTTTGTGGCACTCCTTGAAGATGGTATTGAACGCATCTCCACGCTCTTCCACCAGTTTCATTGTACTGGAATCGGAAAAGGTGGCTGGTAGTGTGCCCTTGAACTGAGCCTTCATATATAGCCAAAAGGCCATAAAGTTGGAGACGAACTTGTTCCATCGGTGTGGTCCACTGAATTCGATTGCTGGATCAACCTCTCGAATGATGGCGCCTGATTGTAGCGGTTCATTCCGGGATCCATCAGGTGCTTCTGTTGGGTTGGAGTGCCCAAAGTGGATGGCACCACGGCGATTGTTGTCTTCGACGGCAAAGGACATGATGAACTTGTAAGCGTCCTTGCGCTCGGGATGTCCCTGTTGCGGAAACATGCCACGAAACATGTAGGAAACAATGGGTTCTTCGGGCGAGGTTTCGGATCCAGCGAAGGATCGACCGGATACGTCGCAGATCGCATCAAAAGATGCATTCGTGGTCCATGTTGGGTTGGATTCGAGGAGAGACTTGGCTTTGTTCATCTTAGAGTGTGTTGTATATGTTCTTTTTGCAGTGTTGGGGTTGTAATTGTGATCATAAGGGGATGATTTGGGGATATCAATTTATTGGAATTCGTGAGGCTTCCTGTACGACAAACCTCTAGAGGAACACAAGATAGAGAAATGTGGCCACAAGCCAAAAAATAGAACCCTTGGGAACAATATTTAGGATCAAAATTGCCAACTAGATATAAATACCGCTAATTAGCAGTCACCTCCTTCTAACGGTCAGGTACACGTGTAGGTGTCATATCCTCAGTCCGGCGCTGTCGAGGATGTTAGACAACTCTCCTCTTAGCCTCTTAGCTTACCCAGCATGCACTTTCGAGCAGGATGGAACTGTCCTATTCAGGGCCCATGTAGGACTTGATGGTTCGAAGACCCCTTCCCATTCGGTGGTCGTGGAAAAGTAGATGTTCCTGAGATTTCCCAAAGAGAACTCCGCGTAGTGTCTTTGCCACGAATCAATAAAAATCAGTCGGTTTCTTTTATGCTCACAATTTCAAAACAATCTAGCTTGTAACTGAAACACAAAATACGAAATGAACAACGTTAAGTCTCTCCTCGAATCTAGCTCCGACCCAAAGTGGTGCATTGATGCATCCTTTGACCAGGTTTGTGACGCAGCGGCTCGATCCTTTGCTGGATCTGAAACCTCCCCCGAAGAACCCAACGTTTCTTTTGCTTTTCGTGGTATCCTCCCACCACAAGGTCATGTAGAACGCAAGGACGCCTACAAATTCATCATGTCCTTTGGTATTGAAGACTACTACCGTCATGGAGCCATTCACTTTGGACACCCCAACACTGAAGACGAGGATGGCAGTCCATCCCCATTGTTGCAATCATGTGCTGTTATCCGAGAGTGTGATCCAGCGATTGAATTCAATGGACAACACAGGTGGGACAAGTTCGTCTCAAACTTTATGGGCTTTTGGTTGTATATGAAGGCTCAGTTCAAGGGAACGCTGCCATCCACCTTTTCCGATCCCAGTACTATGCAGCTGGTGGCAAAGCGTGGACACGCCCTCAATACCACATTCAACGAATGCCATAAAGCGTATGGCCCTCAAGGAAAGCACATTTATGTGGATGTCATTGGAACAGACCCTGCTTACCAAGGTCGTGGATATGGAAAGCAGTTGATGAATCAAATTAGTGAGGTCGCCGACGCGGCTGGACAAGCGTGCTACTTGGAGTGTGGAGGCGACAAGAATAGATCCTTTTACGAAAAATTCGGCTACAAGGTCGTACACGAACAGATATTGAAAGACGATAAGGATGACACAGAGCAGCTGGCCTACATGATGGTACGACCTGCAAAGGTATAGAGAGGCTTCAGCTCAAAGATAGAGATCGTCTATGTATAAACGGATCAAAGTCTTGTTTTCTAGTTGACAATGTAGGTTGATAGGTCTACCAATTACGGCCCTCTAGAAAACACACATTATTTCATCACCTTACTTGATTGCGTCGATGTGAGTTCTCGCCATGGAGCCAGCGTTGCGCCCCCAAAGCATCGGTTTCGCCACGCTTTTCCTTGGCAGGCATGATGCTATAGTAGACCTAAAGGTTTGGTCTTGCTCCATGACATCCGCTTGGGCCAGTAGTATTGATAGTGGTCCAAAGTGGGTCGTGTGGGACTATGTGCCCGACATTTTGGGTTCTGGCGTTCTGGTCAGTTCTCTGGCGATGCTTGGTAACAATTTTGTTCCTGTGATTCATTCTTCCTATTCTTGGCGCAAAAAGGAAGGACAATGAATTCCACCACGAGGAACAAACGGTGGATTTTTCGCACAGTCGGATTATTCGTTCCTCATGATTCCACTGCCCCAAGTCAGCTACTCAGATGTCCTGCTCACAATTTCCTTCCAGCCAAGCATCATAACTAATACCTCTAATCAGAGGAAACAAGAATCGACAATGACATCATTGAAGATCGCAGTTGCTCTTACCCTTTTCGTCGGAACTACTTTCGGTTTCGCACCAGTTGTTAAGACCAACAATCCGTCCGTCACCATCAACATGACGGCACAATGTTGGTCGTGTTAGATCAGAAATCGTTTGAAGGTTCACATACATATTGCTTTGAAGGCTTCCCATTTGTCTTGCCGTATTATTCCCTGGTGGTATACTGACAATAGTTCTGAAGTCTAATAGAGAGTGAAGTCTAGAGTCTAGGCTTGTAGCTAAGATCTATCCACTTCGTGATTTGCCAGATTTGGCCACTCTCGAAACTCCTCCGGGTCCGTGCAAGGGAGATATTTACCCGCCAAATAACGTCAATAATTTCAAATTTGGAACCCAAAAGAACAATCCAAACAGTGAAACGGCCATCATGACGCACATCATCCTCTGATTCAAGATCAATCACAAGACAGCATCAACGGGAAGGAAAGCTCTTTCTCTAACCCCCAGTATATCAACTCATGTTGCGTTCTCGCCTCCTAAACCACGGCGCTATTAGAAAGAGGCTAACGAGCCGGCGCTTGTCATCAGTTGCATCGAACACTTCAGCCCCAGCAGCAGCTGCTTCCAACACCGAAGAAACCGTAGTTGACACGGATGAGGAGGAAAAGAAGGTGACACTCAGCAGAGACTCTATCTCAAAGTTGTTCACTTTTAGTAAGCCAGAATGGCCTCTCATTGGGGCATCCGCAGCTACCCTTGCCGTCACGTCTTCTGTAACACTGTTACTACCTTACGCATCGGGTCAAGTCATTGACTTGACGATGGCCAATGGTACTGATGGAGACCCCATCACAATGGCGGGTGGTTTGTTTGGACTCATGACGCTATCGGGAGGTGGCGTCTATCTGAGGTCTATTTGGTTGAGTCGGGCTGGCAACCGCATTGTCGCTCGACTGCGGCAACGAGCCTATGAGAGACTGCTGCAACAAGATGTCGAGTACCTGGAAACGTTGTCCAAGGGCGATTTCTTGTCTCGTCTCTCAGCCGATGCTCAGTTGGTGCAATCTGCCGTCACCTCTCAGGCCGTGTCAGCTTTACGAGCCGTTGTCATGACGACGGGTTCCGCCACTATGCTACTCTACTCGTCTCCGACTTTGGCAGCCATGTCGCTCTGCACGCTACCACCCATTTTCATTGGAGCTCGCTTTGTGGGACGTCAATTGCAAACCGAACAACAAAAGGTTCAAGAATTGCAAGCTACTGCCACGTCCCTGGCCGAACAAGCACTGAGTGGTATTACAACTGTCAAACAGCAGCATGGTGGAGAGTCGTATGAATCACATCGCTACGCGCAACAAATCTCCAAGGCTCATGCACGAGCCTTGAAGACGGCGCACGTACAAGCACAAATGGAAGGTCTTACGCACGTGGCAGCCAATGGAGCCGTATTGAGCGTCTTGGGATATGGTGGTACACTCGTGTTGGCAGGTAGTATGACGGCGGGCGACTTGACGGGCTTTATCATGTACTCCTTTCTCATGGCTGGTAATCTCAGTGCTCTATCGGGTATATTTGCCGACGTGTCAAGATCTGTAGCGGCCAGTGATCGTGTTATGGAAGTGTTGGAGCGAGAACCACAAGTTCCAACGACAGCAGCGACCGTGGTGCATGACGATCCGCTCGACACATCGCGAGAGTGGATGGCTCCACCCATTACAGCGACGAGTTCCGAGCCATTATCTGTCAGGATTGAGAACCTCTCCTTTGCGTATCCTTCACGACGAGAAGCTCCACCAGTGTTGGATGGATTGAACCTTTCTCTGGAATCTGGTAAAGTACTATCTCTGGTTGGAGGGTCTGGCAGCGGAAAGAGCACCGTGGCTAGTCTCTTGACGCGACTGTACGAAGTCCCTCGCGGGACAATCTTCATGAATGATGTTGATCTGCGCGATTATCCACAAGATGAGCTGCGACAGCAGATTGGAGTCGTGTCTCAGTCACCAGTCTTGTTCAATGGCACTATCGCGGACAACATTCGCTATGGCATGTGGGAGACAGCGACAGACGAAGAAGTGCACAATGCTGCCAAACTAGCGCACGTCTTGGACTTTACCGACACGTTCCCGCTTGGTCTCGATACGCCCATTCAGAGCAATACGCAACTATCCGGTGGTCAACGTCAACGAGTGGCGATTGCCCGCACACTGCTCAAGAATCCACCCCTCATTATTTTGGACGAGGCCACGTCTGCCTTGGATGCACGATCGGAACATTTGGTGCAAAAGGCCATGAATCAAATCATGGCATCCAACAAGACAGTCTTGAGCATTGCACATCGACTATCAACGATTCGGCATTCCGACAGAATTGCAGTGTTGAAGAACGGCAAAGTGGTGGAACAGGGAACCTTTGAAGAACTCTCCAAACAAGTGGATGGTCCCTTTTTCCAGCTCATGAAGACACAGCTCCTATAAGATGATACAGATTTTAAGGTGGAGGCGATACGAGAAGGGAGCGAAACGCCTACCAGCAATGCTTTAAGAACAGTGTTTTCCGAGTATTGCTACGAGTAACGAAAAAGCGCTCGCATGACGAGAAGAGTGACAAGCACGTTATGCATGTCACCAACCCGCCTACGCGTGCACCTGATTGAAAACTGTACTCCACATATTTACGTACAGTCACAACAGCCTCCCGTGTTTGATTGTGAAAGCCGCTCTAGAGGTGGTGCCTTAGTCTCTATCAAAACAAGCTACCAAACAAATTCAGATTCGCACAATGCTGAAGAGGAACTCATCCAGCTCATTTTTGTCGAATCCGAATCTTTGAGTCTCAGGATCATGGCGGTGCAACATACTTATTTGAATGACTTCAAGACTATTATAAAACTTGAAGTTAGCACCTCTCTAAATGACTAGACAAATTCGCCTCCACAGACAAGCCATTCCGCGAGAGCCTCACCGTTCCTACAGCTGCTCTATGTGGGCACCTGGAGTATTTCTTAAAGTGGGGCTATGATCAGTCTCTGGGAGAACACGCTATACCCAACCGAACCCACCACCCATTGGCAAGGTTCTTATCTGATTGCACACTTTTGCTCAGTAATCTGATCACTGGGCTGAACAATTACGGTGCATTGGTCCTTTGCTGACTTGTTAAAGTAGCCAGTGAGAAATGGCGGGATTGTTGGTGTAGGACCTCCGTACGTTCCATTCCACAGTTCCCCGAGAAAGCAAGAATCGATACAGCCATCGCTCTTCACCCTCGCCGCACAGTGTCGCAGTCCTCCATTGTGATTGCGAGTGTACTCTTGTACGTAGATGCGCTGGTCGTCCGTGACGAAAAAATTGATGCGCATATAGACACCAATCTCGCTGCTGAGCAGTTTGGCATATCGAAGGAGTTCATTCCAGACACATGCCTCTGGCTTGTCCACTGCTCCACACATGTCGAATCTCTTGAGTTGGTATGGATTTCGTTCCCCCATTGCAAAGTCAATGTCGTAGCACATGGTATTGTCCTCATTCAGTCCCGAAGGCACTTGGCGTGAAGCATCCGTATTGATCAACCGTTCAACCGTTTCGCTCACTTCAGTGTAGCACGCACAGACAGTCCCAAGATTCAAGCATCCATTCACCGACCCAACCTCACCATTAAACATGTGAAACTTGTATTCTTCGGGTAGTGTCGGGCTGCTGGTCGACCCAAAGATGAATTCTTCCACCACGAGGCGAGATGGCGCTGTTTCCAGTGCCAAGAGGTAGGCCATGACATCGTCGAAATCCATGGGTACACCACGGAGCATTTCGACTCTTCCGAATCCAGCGGGAAGGACAAAGGTACCCAGGTTGGAATGCAAATTCGAGGCTCGAATCACAAAACTAGCCGTAGGGCTATCTGGAGTATCAACACATGTTGCAAGGTCGATTGGAACCAGTAGCCTTCGTTCTCCAAGTCAGCAAGGTTCTCGTTAACCAACCTCTCCCGTTGCATGATTAGCATGGGAAAACTGTCTTCTGCAGGACAGTGGTCCGGGGAGCGGTATGGTGTACACACTGGGTTACCTTCGCCTGCTGGACAACTGGTTGTATTGCTGCTGTCGGACAGTGGCGTACATAATGCTTGGAAAACGTCAGGAGAAGGAGCATTTGAGGCGGAAGGTTCATCCTCCTCCACACTAAACGATGGCACTTCGGTAGTCGGAGAAGACGTTGAGTCTGTTGGAGCATTGCTCGGTTTTGGAGACTTTGATGGAGCATTGCTTGGCTGCATCGATGGGCGATCATCCGCCGGCTTCGGCGTAGCAGGCTGAAACGTTTGTTCTTGGGTTGGTCCTTCTGGTGTGGTAGAGGGGGCACTTCTCAGCGAAGGTTGTGACGTTAATGGTCCTTGCGAAGGCAAGTTGTTGCCACTGAACGTTGGTTCTTGCGTAGGTAGGTTGTCACCACTGGTGGATGGTTTGGTAGAAGGAGCATCTGTAGCTGCCATCCCCAAGGTTGGTTCTTGCGATGGCAAGGGGGTGCTGTTGGATGGTTCAGAGGAAGGCGCATCTGTCGCAACCGCGGCCCCGGATGGCTGTGATGTTGGGTTCATGGATGGAAGCTTGGAAGCCGATGGTGCTGCACTAGGCGTGTTAACTCCTTCAATATTTTCTCCCCCTCGGTTTCCAATACTTGGTGAAGCGGATGGTGTATCAGTCACGACGTCTTGTGGCAACAACGTCTGCATCGCTTCAGCCACGCGAGCTCCAATGATTACCTGCGACGCGCCGTCGTAATGAAAGTGACAGGACAAGTCGTTCGTCTTCACATAGACGGCATTGCTATCGCTTGCCACAAAATCCAACTGTGCTTGCACAATCACGGGACCAAGGCGGGATACCCCAGTCGTCCAACACCCCACACCCACTATAGCCACTGGAATGTCTGCGGCAGCGGTAAATGCGGTAGTATCGACCTGAAACATGGACTCTCTCAGGTCCGCGACAAATCTCGTCAAGTCTTGTAAATACGAGTCGGCATTTTGCGACTGGACAGAGGTATCTTCGAAAGCATCATTTTCTCCTTGGAACCAGACTATGCCAGTCCATTCTTCTTCCATTGGATTTATGGCCTCGACCACTTCCACGAGTTCCAACCAAAAGTATCCAGTCTCCTTGCTCCAGTGCTTGACAATCTCACTGCCCCCCGAGGCGAATTTGACAATCGAGATATTGCTGCTGCTCATCATACTGTGTCCAAAGGTGAGTTCGGGACCAAATGGAGAGCCGCATTGCGAGTAGGGTGACAAGGCAGCATCCCTAGCTCGCACATTGGGCTGAACATTGAGGTTTGTGCGATAGTTTATCTGAAAGTCGAGCATATAAAACGAACAGCCCACAGTCGATAGTGGTTCGCGAAAGTTTGTGGTAAGGAGACCACTGTTCTTGAGTCGTACCAGCTCGGCAGCTTCGAATTCATACCTTGCAAGCGACGTCTCGGGCCGAGAATCGAATGTGGACAGCCAGCTGACTAGCTCTTGTTGAACGAATGTATCATCGTTGGACTCCAGCAACGTATCCAAGGTCACGTTAAAACGCGATTCATTCAAAACTCCCTCCATGTTGCTCTGGCCCACGAAGAGAAAGTGGGGCGTCTTGGCTTGAACTGACGCCGCCAAGCCCAGCAGGGTCAACGCTAACGACAACTTGTGCATCACCATTGCAGCTAGCTATTGGAGTGGCAACAAACGGAGAGACAAGTCAGCCTTGGTTCGATAGACAAGTCGCTTTTGTAAGTTAAATTCTCATTGTGATGCCCCCAAAATGTTCCTGCCGCCTGTTTTCGTCGGCATTCGTGATTACAAATCTGTTCTAAAAGTGATAGTTCGCGCCAACCCGTCATGCGACAAGCGACTGGACATTTCATTCTTTTATGCTATTCTCTACATGTAGCTCAACACCACACTACTGTATTCGTACAGTAGATATGCAATCCCTTGCATCTGTTTTGCAGCGTGTCTCTCTTGTTGTAGCCAAGCTTGTTGCACTTGAACTTGTTGAAACGCCGCTTAGCCTTCGCGAGTGCGCGATATTGCGAGACCAATCAATTAGCTACAGTACCCAAGCAAGCTCGTGATCGCATAACATCGTGATCGCATTTCTGTGATGACCGCATGATTCGATGTTGTTTGAGTTTTCTTTGGACCGCCGATTTATAGCAGTACCGTTGTAATCGCACTACAGTCGGCGGCAGCTCATTAACGGTCTCTTGTTACATCCTGGGTAAGCTCTCGTCTTGTCCTCCTTTGTTGCATCTGCATCGTCAGCAGCACTGTCCTTAACTAATATCTCCCGCATATTTTCTCTTGTCAGACCAAGGAAAGCCCTCTTTCCGGCAACGTACAGCAGCTTCATTCGTTCAAACCAATCCATGCAGCTGTTTCTTCCTTCGCAAGAGCCTGCACAGTGCAACACAAGAACAGACACCCATCGGATTCATTAACTGTAGCAGCGAGCTTCATTCCAACTGCGTGCAACACATATTTCAACGCCACTATCCTATACAGTACTATACACTGTAGTTGCTTCACTAGAATGGTGCCTCCACCGCCATCGGATGCCACCACCTAACAAGTCCCTCATCAGGCTCGAAGCGTGTACTCATCGGCACTCGGGTGTACGCTTGTTCGCTGATTTCTGCAGGGATGTATTTCATCGTATTCGATTATAGATGCCCGAAGCAACATGCGTTTCTAGATTGATCTTCGCGAGAAGAGACCCTGATTTTGCCTTGGCGGCACCACTTGGTCACAAATTCCGAAATCTGTGCTAGTAAGTAGACCTCTTGTACATAACGTACTCTCTACACACTCATGTTTGCCAGTATTTGACGGTTTCTACCGTATCGCCATAAGACTCTCGGAAGCGCAGCTGTTAGACCCGCACCACTGACATCTTGGATGTTCAACTTTAGAATCAGCGGTGGGAGGCGCGATCTGTAAACCAGCTTGCCCAGTAACTTTAATTTGGCATGGGCGCGTTATCTAAACCAGCTCGCCCAGAAGCTCGGGCTGACTGAAGCCTTCGCCGAAGCATTCCTTCCGTAGATTCCCTGAGCTGTGTCTGACCATGGCATTAAACTTCGAGAACGCCTTCACTGAAAGTAGATATTAACATAAAACTGTGAGAGCTTGCTACACGTAGTGAAAGTTATGGGTATCGAGGTAGGCTCCACTCATAAAGTAGCACTGAAGCTAGAATTGACAGCATGACCTTTTACTCCCGAGAAACGTCCGAGCAGGTCTCCATAGAACATGTCAAGAGCGCTATTCTGAAACGTAGCTCTCTAGAGAGGAGGGAATAGTCACACCAAAGCCAGCAATCCGCTAAGGACTGCCGGGCCAGGAGGTGACGGATAGGTTATTGGCGTACCGTTAGGGTCCGCAATGGAGCAACGTGAAAAGTGTGATTGAAGCCGACCAGCCCGCGCAAATTTGTTGATTACAAGACAAACTGTATTGAAATTTTTGTTGGGGTTTAAAACACATAGATACCCATTTTAGGATTTCAAAATGAACGGAAAGCAAAAATAGGGCCTTTTACGAGAGGTCACGTGGCGGATTGGTGGGTGATCGGAGGCAGTGGCCAAAAATTGATAAATTTGGCAGGCGCAATCGTTATGCGTCCGTTATTACGCCGCCGTTCATTTGTTGGCCAGTGCTGATGTCCCACATGATATCACTATCTCTGCCCCAACAGTTACCACAATAACAACAACGCTGTAAATGCTACGATGGCTGCCAGCAATGGACTGAATCTGGGCTTTCTCCCTCGCCGATTGAAACTTGTCGCCACTGTACTCTTCTTCCTAGTGTTTGACTTTGCTCCGATTGTATTAGATTCAAAATTGATTCGTGGGGCGACTCGCGATACCAGCACAAGGAAACCTCATAACAAAAACCTCCCATTGGATGCGCAAGAAAGTATTCATGGATTCACTGCTTCAAATGATATCGAAATGAGCCCGACTCCGTCGAGATCAGGTAACCATTCACTCTTTGGGTGGTACTTGGACGTCTACAAACAACCCAAGGCAACTCTGGAGGTGGTCAAGAGCATTGCGCACCATATGCCCGATACACCTATTTACATGTTGAGTTCCGGAGGGTATCACTTTGATCCCTTGGCAGCACGATACAGCGAAACCCTTACATACGAGTATTCATCGGAAGAACAAGACGTCAGACTGGGCTTTAAGAAGCGAAACGTCAAACATTGGTTTCAACGCATCGCTACAGCTGCAGCCTGGTGCAATTGCGATTATCTCGTCTTGATGCAAGAAGATACGCTGGTGCGCAAAGCTCTTAAGAAAGCTCCACCACATGATGCCGGTGGTACCACAGCGCACCAACGGCCACCTGGGGTCTATAAGAAATCGTCGCATGAACCCTACGGTATGGGCGGTGGCAGTTATGTTCGTGTCGAGGCCTTTCTGGATGCCTATTCCAAGACGAATTGGGCGCGTATGGAGGCCATGAGTAGCACTGTGAAACAATCGAAACGATTCAACGATGGCGCCTTGGCAATGATTATGATGGAAGCTGGCTACACGTTGCTTCCGTGGGGTGACTTGACACAACAAAGCGGCCAAAGGAAGCGCTCAAATCCGAACGCGGCTATTGTACACAATTTCAAGGATTTTTACGGTCAGCCCTTGTCAGAGGAAGATGGGTTGGTTGTGACAGAGCAGGTGTGACTCAGACCGACATTGTGAGCTGAGCAGCGCGCTCCAACACGGGACATATCGGGTCATCTACTTTCTTCTCGAATCTCAATGAGGATCGAGCATCCCGATAACAGTGGTCGCTCCTGACCGGCGAGAAACGGATGGGGAGGCTGCTGCAAAAGTGTAGAGGGGTGATACGAGGGTGTGGTGCCGGGAAGCCAAGGCACGTGTCCCCTCTGTTATGAAATACACAAGGGTCAACGATCAAGCTCCGGCTTCTCCTGTTCCAAGATCGAACAAGCCGGCGATCGTTGAAGCAGCGGTGAACAGCACAATTCCACCACCGACTCGACCACTCCAGACTGAGCCAACAAGCTCAGATCCATGCAAACCCTGGGTTCTACAAGGAGAATCATGATTACGGCCAACATCCTCCGAGTCCTCGAAAGCTGGACAATCGAAAAAAGCGCCCCAAGTTCAACTCTAGGCTTAGCACTGTTTAAACAATAATAGTAGAAAACCGGGTTGAGCCAAAAGACAACCCAGCGCAAGATGCACAGAAAGTCCGAAACTACAGTCTGTTTACTAGGTCTCTACTAGTCAGTTGGCTTGCTGGCGGGAGATGGTGGGTCGGTCCACTGCACTGTGTTGTATCATATTCCAGCCGCCCTGCATGGTGCTTGTGCTCTTGTCTGGTTGCTGATCCAGTCTGGTATTAGGTATGGGATTGCATCCTCGCGAATCTATTACCTGGCAAAAGGTTGTATCCGTAGTTCTCCAGAGAGAGATCTAGCCCCACCCATCAGGATGCCACAGGATTTTCATTTATCAGATTAGAACATGCCCTGTGCGCACTCCAGTTCACTAGATCTACTCGTAGCGCTCATCACTTATTGTCAAACCCCAAGGAGTGATGGGCAACACCATATGCATGTCCGCATGCAGCCCCTTGGACCTTCTTATTACATCATAGTGGAAGCTTCCCTACGCAAGTGTGTGTCCCTGGATTCACGGCCTGCCGTGATACTTGTTCGGGACTTAGTACAAATCTATTCGTGAGATTATTCTCACGGATTGTGACTATCGGAAAAGCTGCTCATGACAATCAAATATGTCCTCCCAAATTTGTTCCCGGTCTTATCGACACTTTCTGGGGAGAAAGAAGGATACTGACAGTTTGGATAGGTATACCTCTTCGCACCTCTTTTGTTAAGTTAGTATGACAGTTAGAGTGTTTCGAGAGCTCTCGACAAATTGGGAGCTAATAAATCACAAATCAAATGACCTTACCCACACTATTTATGTTGACAGTTAGTGTCTCCATCTCCCTAATCCTCCAGACTGCTACTTGCTCTGGGGTTGATCAGCTCCCCCCCCCCATCATAATCGGAGAAGCAGAAGGAGGAAATGGCTCATAGAGTGGTGCCCCTGGGTGGTTATGATCCATCCTTGTTCAATGACAACGCACTAATGATCAACGACGACGCTGTCGTTGCTCGAGATTCCAGTCCTCGCATCGTGTTTCCGGATAATGTTGATGAGCACGCGAACGAAGAATCAAAGTATGCAAAGACGCTGGTTGGGTACCTCATGTGCTTCGCCATTCTCGCGGTGGGTGCAGCTGTTGCTGCTGTTGTGACTGTGAAAGCGAGGACTTCTGCCAACCCCTACTATAATGCTCCACCATCCGCGGAAGATGAATCTTCAGTGACTGGTGATACATCATCAGCACCGAACTCACCGAATGTGCCTCAAAACAAACCTGGTGATGGGGATCTAGGTGTGGGAGGTCACAGTAGTCCCTGCTTCATTGGGGGTGTCTTGTTTGCTTGCGCAAGCGATCTTCGGGTGTCAATCCCGGACTGTGTTGTGGAGTCCTACCATGACTACAAGAAGAATTGGATACCACATCATGACCCAACCTTTGACTACGAGATTGATTCCTGCGCGCCCGCCAATTTGGGACTGATTACTACTGCAGCCAAAGGCATGGATCACATTAGTGATGTACAAAAATATGCTCTTACAACCTTCTTCATGTCTCTGAGTGGTCAAGCGTGGTTCAGATATGAGAATTGGTTGAGTCAAACGCACCTGGAGCAGTGGGATGGACTGGAAGTAAACAGAACTTCCAACGAAATTGTGGGCATTGACTTGTCCAACAACTTTCTAGACGGTACACTGCCTGAACAGCTGGGGCTACTATCCAATCTCAAATATCTTCGGTTGGACGGCAATAACATCGCGGGGTCGATACCCTGGCAGTACGGCGTGTTTGAAGAGTTGTCAATAGCTTCCAATAGCTTGACTGGCACCATTCCTGAGAAGTGGAGCACCTCACCTAGTCTCAAGAGTCTGTCATTGGACAGCAACCTTCTCACAGGTCCCGTACCCCATATGGCGCACTTGGAGAAACTATCGCTGTCAAGAAATGCGCTCACTTCTACCATCACTCTCAGTACCAATCTGAATTTCTTGAATATCGCACAAAATAGTTTGTCGGGGACCCTACAAGAGAACTTGGGAACATCACTCGTCACGATTGAAATCGAGGACAATCCTTGGGACGAAAATCCTTTTCCGCTTGAAGCGTTGAAGAACTTTCCTCTCCTAGAATACCTGCATGTGGGCAACTCGCGACTGACGGGAACGATTCCAACCGAGATTGGAATGTGCCGCAACCTGATATGGCTAGAAATAGGTCGGAACCAACTCACTGGGACATTGCCGACCGAACTGGGGTTACTCACACAGTTGGAAATTATGGATTTGGAACTGAATGCCTTGAACCGAACAATTCCCTCTGAAATTGGAAACATGGATGCATTGGAGGTTTGGGATGCTTCACGGAACGACTTGACAGGGGCACTGCCGACAGAGCTCGGTCGGTTAACAAACTTACGATTCTTCATGTTTGTGGGGAACGACTTGTCGGGCGTGATACCAAACGAAGTTTGCACGTTGTGGGATGTTGGCGCACTGGATCAATTTGGAGATGTCGACACACGCTGTAGGGACAGTGCGTATGGAGGAGTCTCGTGTCCATCATCAGAATGCTGTCGCAACTGTCCTGGCGTTGATATAGTTTCAGTGTTGATACAACAACCATAAAGAGTTCTGTGCAAGCAATGTCATTGATCCTTCGTAGATTGATTCAACCTCAAAACAATTCTAGCTAGACAATAGTGGCTTCTACTTTCCTTCCATATAGTTAGCATTTCGATTCTGACGCTTCTTGCTCATCACGCTCGGTCGCAAGACGTACTGTCAATGATCGAGTCATCGTGCTGTCGACAGTCACGATTTTCGCCGAGAATGGTCCAAGAATAGGCTCGGCCAGCACATTGTCCCATCGTAGTAGGATTTAGTGAACAATTCGAACTGTCACTTGGTTTTTGAAGGTCAATGCACTTCATTCATGAGTGACAGTTCAAATCAGCTTTCTCGGGAAGTCTAGACTACTAGTAGCTCCATGCGTTGTCAGCCCTATTATTTAAACGGCTCGGTTTGGCATCGTCTTGGACTGTCCTCCGGCGCAATGCATAGGTCGCATACATGCTCCATTCAAAGCCATCAGATTGGAACTGACCATATTCTTGCTCAAGCCGCATGAGGATTGCACCTGGTTCAATAGTGCAATACGATTTGGGCCAGTCCGGCTGAAAAAGCTGCGGATATGAACCACAACACATTGCGGAAGCCCCAAGTGTGATGTAGTCCAGTTTGGTGTTCCATGTGCCATCGATCCTTCCGGGTGATACGTTGCTTCCTTTATAAATTTGGCATATTCGCTATTGTCCATACCATCATAGTCTGCGTTCACACAACAGCAGGATGTGCAGGTTCGCACGGTGACCATGGCAGACGATAACCTCTGTGCAACGTGTCCAGGTCATCCAACTGCAGACAGCGTCAACATCACCACCAATGTTCCCCCGTGTGGACAGGCCAGACGCAGCGGCCCTTCTCTTTCCAATTCGCTTGCGTCCACCATTCCTGCGTAGCTTGCAAGAATTCCTCGATATGAAAGTCATCGTTGTAGTGATTTCCATACGCAACAGTGTTAGGTGAAGAGAGAATCTGTGGATCAAACTCCACTAACACGAATGGGCAGTCACGCCGATTGCGACACCCTATGTCAAACGGAGGCTGCCGTGTTCAACACGACTTATTTCCCCGACTTCACATAGCTCTGAAAGTTGAATATTTCCTGCTGCAATTATCACGTCATACTCGCCAACGCACTCCTTAATCGAGACTGGTTCTTGAGGGATGTAACCACACCACTCGTACATGGCCGAGTTGAATTCATGTCGTAGTCGCAGACATTGAGGTCGATCAAATTCCCTCCAAAGCTTCTTGTACAGCTCTTCATCGCTTTCCCGGAATCGCGGCTTCTTTTTGCTTGGTTCATCATCGGCGTCCGACATTGTCTCGCGCTCCGTTTGTGATATACGGGCTTGGCTCTTCTGTTCGCAGACAAACCTGAAGTGCAGGCTGGCATGTACACGTATCGCATCGCCATTCGTAATGAAAGATTCTCATGATGGAGCCGAAGCTCCTCATAGTTGATGAAGGAGCGCAGTGGAGCACCCGCCCTCGTCATGAAAGGTTCTTATGACAGAGCCAAAGCTCCTCAGATGGCCGATGAAGGAGCACCCACCCTCCATCTAAAACGTCAGAATACAGTTTTTCGTTGCCAAAGAGCCTTTCTTGTTTCTCAAGGTAAACGCAAGATAACCGAAGTCCTGGACGACTGTTAGATCAATACCTTCTCTACCGTTTTTTCTTTTTTAAAACTTGTCTCGGATAATAGGCTTTCGAAAGCGATTCGTTCTCGGTTCGTTTTTCATCTGCCAACTGCTCTGGACCAAGAACCTTTCTTGTTTCCTCAAGGTTATAAAAAGCAAGACAACCGACGTCGCTGGGCTACTGGTAGAGCCAAGGATAGATCAACACATTCTCTACCGTTTTTGCTTTCTTGTCTCGGTTAGGTTTCGTCAAGTTTTCGGCGCAATACATAGGTCACATCCGTGCTCCAGCTGTTAAAGTCTTGATTTTCTTGTTCAAGTCGCATGAGGATTATACCTGCTTCAATTGTGAAATACAATTTAGGCCATCCAGACCTCAAAAAGCTGAGGGTATGGATCACAATACATTGCGGAAAACCCAAGTGTGCCGCGAGCCAACTTGGCGTTCCGTCTTTCTGTGTTTCTTCTGTGTGATACGGTGCTTCCTTGCGAAATTCCTGCATAAACTTGACATATTCGCCATCGTCCATACCATCATAGTCTGCGTTTGCAGCAGCAGGATGTGAAGGTTCGCACGGCGACCAAGGCAGACGACAAGCCTCTGTGCAGCGTGTCCAGGTCATCCAACTGCAGACAGCGTCAACATCGCCAATGTTTCCGATGCGGTTGACAGGCCAGCCGTAGCGGCCCTTATCTTTCCAATTCGCTTGCGTCCACCATTCCTGTGGAGCTTGCAAGAGTTTCTCGAAATGAAACTCATTGTCGTGATCTCCTCCGTGCTCAACAGCGTTAGGTGAAAGGAGAATCTGTGGATCAAACTCCAAACACGCGACTTTACGTGAACGAAACTCGTTTGTGCAGTGCAGATTCCCATGTTCAACACGACTTATTGTCCCGGATTCCATCAGCTCTCCACCTGATTCTGAAACTAGACATTTTCCTGCTGCAAATAGCACGTCATACTCACCGACACAATCCCTAATCGAAATTGGTTCTTGTGGGATGTCATCACACCACTCGTACATGGCCGACTTGTATCCCCGCTGAAGTCGCAGACACCGAGGTTGATCAAATTCCCTCCAACGCTTCTTGTACAGCTCTTCATCGCTTTCCCGGAATCGCGCCTTCTTTTTGCTTGGTTCATCATCGTCCTCCGACATCGTATCTAGAGAGGTGTTGCTGTGAATCTGTGACTCTCCATGTATTTGCAGCAAAACCTGGACTGCTGGCTCAAACCGTACACGTACGTGTCGCTGAAAAGAATAAGAATGTCTTACACCTATAGAGTATATGGCATACAGTACGATAGAGTAGACACTCTAGAGTAGACGACCTGTCTAACGACGCTATTAGGCGAACCAGGCGCTTATAACTGGTAGACACACGCATGCAAGCTTGAAGCTACTAGGTTCTCTAGAGAGAGAGGATCCATATTTTTAACCCATACTATTTATCTACTTTAGACTATCATAATGGCGTCTAGCTCCAACTCTGGAGGCTCAGCACTCGCGTGATCATCATCTTCTGTAGGTGCTGAAATGCGGCTTCCTACACGACGTTGTGGATCAGTCTCTGACCTTTATGGAAAATATTTCCTGGTGGAAGCATTGCGATATCTGAAGTGTTTCCGTGGCGGATGCATGATCCTTCACATGTTTGTTGACCGGGCGCCATGTTGAGAATTCCGCGCCCATCTTTCAGGTCCATATCTAGAATTCTTCACAGAACCTTGGTAGTACAATTGTAGCGTTTCCGCTCTGTTCTGCTCTATTAGACTAGACTAGACTTCTGCTAGCCGTGGCTGCCAGCTACCTGGGCTTGGTTTGACTTGGCTTGGTGGACTGCAAAGTGGTCACGGTACCATCTGCCTACTCTAGGGCTCACGAAATGCACCATAGTCACTATGCCTCAGTTATCAGTCCAATACGACAACAAACTAGAGAGCACTTTATAGCTAGTAGAGCTTGTGCAACGAGACAGGACAAAGTGCATGGTGTGTGTGCTTCGGTACCACGCACTATTCCAAATAGGTCTTAGCTCTGCATGCTCAAATGAATTTCCTTTGGCAGATGAGCACAAAAAGGGGCTATCCATGATAGTCAGTTATTCCAGCTTTGACTAGTGATGACCAGTCAACTGAAACTCTATATAGTAAAATACCTTGTAAAACGTACTTTGAGTCGTCTTGCGATCAAGATCCCACTCAAGCAGATGTAAATAGAAGTTTTCGTAGTTCTTTCTTTTCTATTTTTGTGAGTTTGTTTATCTACAAACTAGTTCTTCCACGTTCCTCTCTGATACTTTCCACGTTCCCAACGGTGTCCATGTCTTAGACTCCGACATAGTTAGACACGTAGGATCTGAACGTTGGGTCATGGATAGCATCGACCAGGTCACGATCGTTGACAGGATGATTGATGACGAGTCTCCCATGATTCGATTCTCCGACAACAGACTTCTCCGACTCTGTCTGTCCGTTCGTCATCACATGTTTATACTATAGAGAGAGAGGTCACCGAGTATGCGATGATTCTACTCTACCTCCATCATCCCTTCCAGTCCCTACTTCCGGATTCAAAACAGGGTAAACATACATACTTACAAGAAGTACTAACTAAAAAAGACCAATTTGCACGGCAACAACAGCGGATTAGTGCTTTCGGTCGGAACGAGGAGCATCGATACTTGCTGCTACTTCCGGAGAAGCTCTGTTGGGAAAGAGACCCAATCTCCACACCACCATAGCGCTGCACACGCCACTGTTGGTGCCAAATTACATCATTGGCGCATGATCCCCACAAAGGCGCGCTGGGAGCCTTTAGCAGCCACACGTCGCAAATTAAGGGACTATGTCATTGTGGAATTAGCAGCAAACAAGGATGAATCTGTGTTCTTGTTGAGAGAGTTGAACCTGTTTCACTTTCTCGCGCAGTACTGCAGTGTAGCGCGTCAATGTATGCGTAGAAGCAAAATCTTGCCTGCAGTCAGTGTCGCGCCAGTAACATCAACGATACGAATAACTACTACATACAGTAAGCTTAACGCCTTCCTGTTCTTTCACAAGATAAATTGAGGCAAGACGTTTGCAACAGAGAACCTAGGTTTACGTGATGAGGTTGTGTGCAGAAAAGCAAAACCTGCTGTTCCTGGTATTATGCCGCATGAAAGGGAAAAGCAATATCTTTCAACGTCTTCGAGATCTCTTTCAACTCTCCCACCATGGTTTGCTGTCCGATCACAATGTTTTGTTGTCCGATCATTATGAAAACGAGTCCGATACCGAGGATAAAGATTGTGAAGACTTGGAGGATCAGAATGTTTCGCTCTGTGGACACACAAGAGAGTGGTTGTGGTGAGTATATAATTTAGGATGGTCACAAGAGGCGTTGCAGCACAAGCGGAGACACGAACTCACTTGGCACCGGTATCAACCAGCACACAAAATCAATTGCTTTGACAGTCAGGTTTCTGACGAAACGATAATAGGAGAATACAAGTTGTTCTCGAATGTGGATGGGGACCGTCCATGAGGTGCCACAATCGTATTGGAGGACTGTATTCTCCAACTGTTCGAAGAGCTCTTTATTTGTCTGGAATCCAAACCATCCTAGAAGTGGGGGAAGAAGAAGACAAACGATTGGTCCGAAGAGGAAGCGTTGATCCATGATATCGATCTGTTGAAAACATGTGCGCAACGATCAACGATCAAACTTCTCTCAAATGACTATTGGTGGAAGCATAGAAGTACACCAAAACCCGAGATATCATTCCTTACCTGCTGCAGCTACTACGTTCGCGTTTGCTTCAGATATAATCAATGGAGCATGAAGGTCCTTCTCGGAATGCTCTTCGATCGTCATTTCAGCAGCGGTTCTTCTTCTAATACAATGAGCAAGTAATAGGCCGATAGAGGCGAGGAGTCGAGACGTAATGGCACGATTTTGTGTGGGTACACGAATGTCTTTTTACAACATTTTTATTTTAGTGTATATTATGGAGAGACAGGATACTGTATCACACTGTACGGTATCATCGCTGATAGATAGTTGGATTTGATTCCTTTCTCCTCATTATTTTCAATCCTTAGCAATGTCTTCCAACCTACACAGCCTCCCTTCCGATGGCTGGTCTGATCGAGGAAGAGGGATGAAAGAAATAGGCAAAGCTAGAAAGTGCAGCAACTACACGTACTCTAATTCAGGCTGTTGAAATGCTCCAGGTGCAAGCAGATCTATCTACTACTGCTGCAAGAACTGTCAAGTGAAAGACTGGCACCGACATAATAAGAAGCAATGCAAGAAGATCGTGGAAGGGAAACGAGAAACTGAAGAAAAGGTTGGGGTTCATGCTGCAAGGATCCGAAATTCGTGGTATAAGCAAGTGCAGACTAGACCCTCATACCTCTAATACTTGTTCAATGTTATTCGGAATATGACTTTCATCAGCAACCTCCGGAAAAGGAGATTGCCTTTTTAGAACGCAATGCTTAGAACGGTACTATACCCTCAGAGCTTGGCAACATGGATGCACTGGAAGTCTTGGATGTGGTTAATAACCAACTCACTGGGCTGCTGCCGACCGACCTGGGTTCGCTCACAAACTTGGAGATTGTCTTTTTAGAACGCAATGCCTTGAACAGTACTATACCCTCATAGCTTGGCAACATGGATGCATTGGAAATCTTGGATGTGGCTAATACGCAACGCACTGGACTGCTACCGACTGAGATGGGCTTGCTCACAAATTTGACGAGTGCCTATTTCGATCGCAATGCCTTGAACGGCACTATACATGCACCCTCAGAGCTTGGCAACAAGGATGCATTTGATATCTTAGAACTTAAAACACACCGACTTCACAGGGACGCTTCTGACTGAACTTGGACTCTTGACAAATGTCCGAATCTTCCTGCGATTGACAGAAAAAAACTGTGGGGCGTTATATCATATTATAAAGTGTGCGAGTCTTTGGGATACAGGTAGGTCGGTTGCTTTTGGCGGTAGTGACTGTGGAAAGGTTGACAGATTAAGCAGATCTGATTGTTACGGAGGAGCTTCTTGTCCGTCTCAAGAATGTTGTCGAAGCTGTCCTGGTGTACAGATAAGGCCACCGCGATCACCAAAAGGTATCACACTTCTACGTTATACTGTCCATGATGTAGACGAAGCTGATGAGTAGACTTCGCTTGTGTAGGATGTATACATCTGGAAGGGGCGCAGGTAGCGGCATCATCAATGGCATTATTGAGTACTTTGAGCTTGAGGTAGATACTAACTCCTAGAGAGATATTTGTTGCCTGCGAAGCAGTCGTCTGTTGTGTAGGACGGGGATCTCGTCACACTCTATATTACAATCACCTGCGTCGTAAGGCGTCGTCGTGTCATCTGCTCCATCTGGAATTGCATTAAGCATACCATTCGACCAGGTGGCTTCCTCCAAACACGTGCCATCACGTACGGTTCTTATAGCTCAAGACATCTCTATTCTCGTTTTCGACAAGGATCCTGCCATCCATTCCAGGAGGATCTCGTTGAATAGTCGGGTGACGATGCTACGACAGTCGGCGACTTTAAAAACTGCTTGCGAATCCATTTGCTGGCAGACCGTGAGTATATCATGAGGTCCTTGCGAATTGCGGGATTTTCTTGGAATTCTCTCCCTCCTGTTTCGATGCTGGACTGACGTGACCCATGGGTGGCATTTTGGTCGACATCCCTAAAAACTCTTGAACGTCCTTTCGAAAGCGATTCGTTCTCGTTTCGTTTTTATCTGCCAACTGCTCTGGACCAAGAACCATTATTGTTTCCTCAAGGTTGCAACTACCAAGAGGGTAATTGCTAGTATGCTACGAGTATGTCGGGCCTAGCGCCCACGAATACTCATGCTTTCATCATAACGTAATATCCTATAATTTATAGAGACAAACACTTCAATAGTTATCAATGTGCATGTTAAAACACTCAACATTTTACCCCTTCAGCGTGATTAGCCTTTGCCTGTCTATATGGCACTCCCCATTACTGGCTGAAGAAGCGACTGAAATCCCTGAAAAAGGTTCTTTTGGACTTGGCTGGTTTGATCAAACACAAGCAGTGGCTTCTAATTCAGCGAATAGTGTGGCCGACAAAGTGGATCGTTTTTTTGGCGATCCTCGCAGCGATATCGAGGCCGCTTATTCTTCTTTACGTGTAAGTGTAGAGCAGCTCTGGCGAGAAAATGAAGGTTTTAATTCCAAATTACACTTACGTGGCAAAGTGTATTTACCACGAATTGATGAAAGAGTCAGTCTGCTCTTTTCGGATGACGAAGGAGAAGGTACAGACTATTACGAGCAAAATAATGTCCAAAATCCAGATCAAGAGTCCATAAAAGCCAATCTTCAATTCAATTTTATTGATTCAGTGAGAAAACGTCTGGATTTTAGAGTGGGTTTGCGATCTTCTTTAAAAACAAAAGCGAGTATTCGTTATCGCTATGAACTACCCCGTGGAGAATCTGTTCAACATCGCCTAGCCCAAACTCTTTCCTTTATTGATGGCAACGGTTTGGGCTCGC
>JAVCKV010595829.1:0-18906 GCA_032274145.1 Herpochondria borealis
ACCGTCTTGGAATATTTGAATAGCGCAGATTACCTCAGTCTTTACAATAAACCGCCCGAACACGCACCTTCGAATTCACCACCATCATCGAAACGTTTTCATCCATTCCACCACGTACCGAAAGCAGTTCGGAGCGGTTGCATCTCTCTCCCCATTTTTCTGTCGTTGCAAAGAACGCACCTTATGCAGGTGATTTAACATCGCGGTTGTACCCACTGTCTTTATTTTCAACGGCACCAACAAAAAAAAGTACATAATCCCGGTACCATGCAACCTGCCAGGCACCGCCAACACCCATCCCATCACACACCAAAAGCAGTTCGGAGCGGTTGAATCGCTCCCCCCACTGTTGCCTCCGCTGCCGAAGGCGCACCGTCTTCAGCCTCTCGAATAGCATGGCTGCTCCCACCTTACTCACCACCCACCGCCTCAATATTCATCTCCGATTATTCCACCGCAATCATCCGGCAATCATCCATCCCGCCAGATCACACCGACAGACTCCCCCCCTCTCCCCCCTTCTGTTGTCACCGCTACCGAAAACGCATCAGAGAAAAAATACCTTCGCCGCCGGAAGAACTGAAGCAGGAAAACATTGCGGACGTCCATCGCATCAGCATCTTAACTTCGCGTCGCCACACCCATGTTGAAGAAATCTACATCGCGGCTTCGCGGGTGCGTTTTGTACCCCTCCTTGAACCAATCCCAGAATAAGACAAACAAACCAGCGCAACTTACCGAGTGGTGTCGGAAACGCATTCCGACGGCCAGAACTGAGGCGGGCGGATTTCTCGCCCCTCACTCCACTGCACGCCGCCGAAAGTAAAGCGAAGGCATGTACATCGACAAGCAGTCTTTTTTTCTACCCGCGCTCACGCTGTACGACTCGAATCAAAATAAATGACCCATCTTAAAAGAGAAGTGCATGTGTCGCTGCCAAGAACAGAAGCGTGCGAAACCATCCGTACTGAGCAAAAAACCGGAACGGTGAACGCACTTCGCCCATCCGTCAGTGAGACCTGTTCCAGTAAAGTTTCTTGCAGGAGAACACGAGTGTGGCCCACGAAACAGCCCTCCGATACTTTTTTGCGAGCAAAAATATCTCGTACCATGTGGTAAGGATCGAAAAGATTCCCCGCAACTCTGGCGGGGTTGAAAGTATTGTGTAAGGGCTTCGGAAAAGCTAAATATGAAGGCGTGAGGGCGGCTGCATTGAAGATTCTAAGCAGTCTACCCTTCGACAAGTTGTGCATCACGGCGGGCCCCATCCCATTTCAGAAGTGAAGACCGAAAGAGGACTTTATCTGAAGTAACTATTGAGGATACTGGGCAGACCATGAAGAAAAACAGGACGACGCCATCTGGGCCTTCTTCGTACTATTCGTCTTTTTCCGTGAGAGATGAGAAGGGAACATACTAGGATTCAACGACAATTGTAGATACGAGCTGTACTAGAATGAATTACGTCAGACTAATTAGTATATGAGAATAATATATAGTGGTGCGTTATCACCAAATAGTAGTCATACAATGTGCTCTAAGGTAGGCGCTCAAAGACAAGTGTAGTCTATTTCTTTTGCTATATAAGCCGCGCTTCTGTCTCTCTACTCGAGCGCATAATAAACAGTAACTTACCTTCCAATCTTCGTTCCGTGTGCTGTAGCGCCGTGCGTCCGTTGAACCTCCATGTTCCCCCGTCCCAGAGTATCTATTAAGGGTACTCAGGTAACTCCAGTCGTTCCATTTTGAGTCCTTCGTGTTCTGTCTTCCCCCTTTTTCGACCGTCTTTCTCCTCCGTCTCCTCTTAGAGCCCGTCGTGCTCCTCCCTCCCCTTTTTTTGCAACCGTCGTTCGCCTCCGTCCCCTCTTATTTCCCTCCGTGCTCCTCCGTCCCCCTTCTGCGACTTTCTTTCGCCTCCTATCCTCTTTTCCATTTTTAGCGCCCGTTGTGCTCGCCTTCGCCCTCCGACACAACTCTACGGCCCCTTCGCTACAGTCCCGTCCGAGCTGTCCCACAGGGCTGACACTACTGGCGTACCAAGTCTTCAGTCGTCTTTTACAAGATTTAGAACTGTTATTCCTATCCACTACACTATGTAGAGGATATCACTGTAGAGTCTAGTAGTCTTCTTAGTAAAGCTTCCAAAACCCAGAATTTCGGACTTCTTTTTATACGTAGCTAGACTTTTTCTACTACACTAGACTTGTTCCACTACAGGCGACCAAGAGAAACGGATATCATGTATCCCACAGCTTAACTGCGAAAGTTTTTGTAAACTTGCAGATGCTGGAAAGAGTCAGTCTCGGTTCAGAGAATTTTCAACTTCTTAGACTTACCGACCGTCTTGAAAATGCCTCCGTAATCGCAACCCGCAGATGGGAGGAAAAAAACGTCAAAGATAAGCGTAAGATCCTGTGTGCGCAATCAATCAAAATGCTCGCCTGATTCAATGCGTTCATTGAGAACGGCACAGAAAAGTCCCTTTTGAGAAAATAAATAAGAGGTACAAGGTGTCGAACACTCAGGCGATCTCCGAAATGCAAAAAGAACTCGAAGAAATCAACTTACATGATGATGGCGACTGGGCAAAGCACCTCAACCGGTTCCACGTGCTACTCGCATTGCTCGACACTTACAGTGCTCCCTTTCCCCCTCAAAAATATATAAAGAAGCTACTGAGCACTTTTCCGCTGTAGTTATCTCCATTCGCGATGACGGCGGAAGGCACGAACATGAACTTCGATCAGTTGGTTGCTAAGGTCGAGAGCGAGATGTCTCTTCGCGCCGAGCACAAGAGATTGAGCTCAACTACGGTACGGCCGTCTTCTTTGAAAGACGCGGCCACCTGCGGAGTTCAACTTATCGGTTCCATCAAGAAAAAGGCGAAATACTGTCGTTGAGTACTATTTTTTTGGCTGATAAGAACATTATGCTCGAAACTACTGGTACGGAGAAGTAAACCACAATGAGCAAGTTAACGTTAATGTTGGTCGTCGGAGAGGCCGCGGTCGTGGTCGTGGAGGGTTCAGAGGTCGCGGCAGAGGCCGCGGCGGAAATATTCTGGGCCGTGGCTTCAATCGCCAGAATAGACGAAGCGGATATGGCGAGATGAACGGCAGAATGGCACGCCAGCGCCATGGTATGAAGTACCGCCTGCGACGGGTGTTCAACCGTTACCAGACCACATCTCTCCCCTACCACCACACGGCCATGGCTATCAAGCTCGCTGTCAACAAAGTCTTGTCAAACAACATCCTTGGCAAGATGACAGGTACAGCAATACTACAAAACTGCCGAGTTACTACGGGACCATGGAAAAAATCAATCACAAATCTACCCTGGTCAAAGTGGGCCAGGAAAATGGCAAGTATCTTTAGGCTCTAGCGCAACGCGCAACTTCTACTAATATCCTTATTCATTTTTGACCTACGAGAAAGTCGAACCCATCGACGTGCGTTCATCTGACGGAGTTTCACAAATCATCGGAAAGGGAAACGCAATTGAATGACATCGATGGTGGGCACATCATCGACGCCCTCTTGGTCCCGCACTTCTCCACAAACATACTCTCCATGTTGAAACCCACCCAACTCTTCAGCTTACTCTTCACTGCGGACGAAGGACAAAAAATGTGTTGAAGTTCGCGTCTCGAACAGCATGAAAAGGTGCATCATATTGCTGTGCTCCGGCCCGGTTATCAAGGAGAACGTGTCAATCCATTTGATGTATGCCCTTTAACACGAGCAGTGCCGGTGGGGGCATTTTTACAAAGCAGGCGGCAGCACGTGTTTTGTCTGCCAGAAATACCTACCCACGTCCTTCGCAACGGGTAACCCGATTAAAAAAGCCCTCGATTGGCGCAGAAGACTCGGACACTCAAATCCCGACCGCATGACCGAACTGTCGAATATTTTTCTTTCGGTCAAAAGAACTCCTGAAAAGCTGCTCCGCAATCTGGTTTGTCCGACCTGGGCTATCTACAATAGTACACTTGCAACAATCGAGCGCGTTCCGAAGATAGCTTTCCAAGCGCTGGAATTCTTTCCCATTAGTACGATCGACAGACTTTATGAGTCAATGGATTCCAATGAGGCTAATCGTGTACTCTATTCAGTGGCCGCTGCAGAAGACCTTATCGTCCAAGGAGGGGATGCGAGGAACGCTTATCTCTACGCAACATCGCCTTACCCGTTTTCGTAATCGAACGACTCAACGGGAGCCCTGCTCCGTCCGAGATTGTGTTTTCACTTCTCAAGTCCATTTAAAGCCTTAAGCAAGCGGGCTACACATGTTGTTCCCTGCTCCCGCAGACACTTCAGAGATGGGGCTTCACGAAATCTACCATCGACGCGCGTTTCCTGTTCAAATCCTATGGCGAGGACTTTATCATCCTGATCGTCGTCGTCGAGGATCTACTCTTCGCGCCCGATTCGGACCATATGATTTTAACATTGACGAAAATGCTGCAAGAAAATTTCGACCTCAAGATCTTCGGAAAAAAATTCCAGTGTTCTGGGTTGGGAGGTAAAGAAAATGGACAAATGAATCAGCGTCACTCAACGTCGATATGCAAAGGAACCCATAACAAAAAATGGTACCAATAACTGCAATGGAACAAAGACGCCGATGACTGTTAATGTATACCGCCGACCGGCACAGCCGGACGAGCAAACTATTTCTACAATGGAACACTCCATTTTCCGGCGTAGAGTTGAAGAGTTGCTATACCTCTCCGTATGAACTCGACCTGATATCATATTTTCAGTCTCTTCGCTCTTACGAAGCCTGCATGCCCCAGGCATAAGGCACCTCCAAATGGTGCAGCGAGTTCTGTGTTATGTACCGGCGTCATTCGACTATGGAATTTACTACGAATCAAGGCCTATAATATTCGGAATTACCCTCGTTCTGCGATGCAGATTCGGCAGTATGTGAATAAAGCAGAAGGTCCACGACGGGATCAATAATCGTGCAGAACGGTGGTCAGGTATCGTCGAAGAGCTCCAGACATACAAATGTTTCAATTTCAACGGCTGAGTCGGAATATATCGCCTATCCTCCACCTGAAAATAATTATGTTGGCTTCGCCGACTTGCTCTTGAAGTCAATACGTAAACAAAGTCTCTGTCATGAAATCCTCATGGCTTCGGTACCGTTATTCACGGAAAGCACTGCGGCCGAGGAAAGTACTTTCGCAAAGACGATGAACATGCGAACTAAGAAACTTGACGTGCGCTACCGCCATGTTCGCGATTTTGTTATGAGGAATTAATTTTTATTCAGCACGTGCCATCCGAAACGCAACTGGCTGATATTATGACTAAGCCGCTTGGGACCGATCACTTCGTTCCAGGTTGGTTCAAGAAATTCAACTTTGATGGTAATGAAATACCTTTTCCGACAGGTTTTTTTAACAGCGGCTTTCCTTACGGTGACGTTTAGCTAGCGCCTTCTGTAAGGGCTATAAGCATGCCTTTCTTATGTTTATTTTTTATTTTTAGCCCTAACAGGGGTACGTGTTTTGGGTTTGTTCCCGGCTATGGAACAACGACAAATTGCTCCAGGCATACACGAGTAGGTGTTTGCCGTTGTGAATGCGGCCATTTATTATACTGTCCAAGTAGGCATGACCAGTGCGAGCAGGCATTGTTAAGTTGCGAGAATGCAACGCCTGGCACTAGAAGGTACTGATATGTGATAAGTCAACGATATTTTTCGAACTTCGCGCCGACGAGGGGTGTTAAACGTATTGTGAAAGTGTGAGCGATGTGGCTCAGATTAACTACTGTGTGCACTTGTTGTGCTACTGTAGCGGCGCTCGCATGTACGTTACTGTATCGCTTAAGGTTAACGCCTCCCTTTTGTAGCCGGCGGTGCCGGAATAAAATGAACCTTTTAGTATAATACTGCCTCCCTGACTAATACTGTTGAGACGGCCTGGTGCCTAAATGGAACTACTGACTTTAAAGGATTTAATTCCGTTACAATGGATTATTTCCTTCATTCACACCTTGGGGCTAACCGTTTTCGTTTATTGAACGGTCGCGAGGAGACGCGACTAAGCGCTTAAATACTGACGCCCGAGACGGGCACGCGTGTACTCTAATCTACGGTGCTCTGTATCGAGGAACACTAATGTAGGAGGTGTAAACACTATAGAATGGGACGTAACTATAATGCCTACCATACCACACTGTGCTAAGTCAGGTACTGTGTAGCTGGGTATGAGTCACGAGACGGGTTAAGATGGGTTAGCCCAGGAAGTAAATGAAGGAAATAACCCGTCGTGACGGAATCAAATCCTATAAATGCAGTAGTACTATTTAGCTACCTGGCCGTCTCAACTTCTTCTCAACTTCTGCTGTAGAATGAGTACACTAGATTATGCTACATGTAAGCCCGTCTCGCGCTTTAGTATTTATGCGCTTAGTGGCGTCTTATCGCGACCGTTCAATAAAAGACAACCTACTTCGCAGCTCTTTCCCCTGCACGAGCCAAGCGCCATGTTCAGTTTTTCCACAGCTCCGAACCCCTTCAGCGTCCCGGCCGTTTCTAGTACTTTCAAGGTCGGTCCCTTTCCCTAACGCGTGCGAACGTTTCAACTTTTCCCGGCACTGTCGCCAGTGAGTGCGACCACGTACGGTCCCCGTTCCTCAGGAGCCAAGCGCCGCGTCGTAAACTCTGCGTCCCTTTTTGCCAGTGAGCGCGACACCCCTTTCTTCTAAACCCATGACTCTTAAGTCAAGCGTCGCGTCTCAGGCTTCCCTGTTCTGCCTCCCGTTAGTTAGACCCTGTGTCCCCTTCGGTTCTTTTACCTGCGCGAGCCAAGCGCTGCGTTCGGTATCCATTCGCTCCCCTTTTTCTGACGCCCGTGAGCGCATCTCTTTACCGGGCCCAGTCGCCACAGAGCGCAACTCTCGTTACCCCACTCTTTTCCTTTACTTTCGCAAGCCAAACGTCGCGGCCAATTCTCCACCTTCATCCGCGTCTCCGACGCCAGTGAAAGCGTCGTCCCTTGTCCCCGGTCGCCAGCGAGCGCGACCTCCCTCTCTCTTTCACCCTCCTACTGCTTCCGTCTCAGCAAAAATGTATGTTGCCTGCTGTGCTACCTCACAGAGCGACTGGAGCTCTCTATTTTCCATCTACAGTCATCACGATACCCTTAAGAAAGTTTCGTTGATCCCGTACCTTCCGTAGATGCAGGCCTAGAAATCCACCAGGCCCCTTTCACGGGATATTCTGCTACCTAATCAAACTTAAGTGCTCTCGTAGCACTATTCTTGTACACATACTCCTTTGTTGGTTTGTGTGATACTACAGACCATATCGAGAGGCCTTTCAAGATTGCTGTAGAATTGTCCTAATACCTACAATATTTCTTTACAAAAGAGATTAAATTTAATATGTATATATAAATACAATCAAACCCCGTTAAGCGCATAATTAGATAAGCGCTTAAAATCGATTAGCGCAATCAAAAGTACCTGACGACCGGAAAATTGCCGAAATTAGGCTGATTTGAGGGTTCTGTGCATAAGTGCATAAGTGCATATTGATTTGGCCGAATGTATTGAATTGTTTTTAGGAATACACTATCGTGTAAGTGCAAATTTTTTTATTTTTAAAATCCATTTTCGTGATCTCCACGCGACTCTGGACATGTTCCTTGACTGGACCGCGCGCATGCTTGCGATCTCAACCTTTTCGTTCCTCTAGCATTCCGTGAATCCATTCCTGCCTCCCCTCTACAGCTCAGATCGTAAATTATCTCAAATTTTTGCCGACTTACTGCATAATGCTGGCACTCACACTGAACCAGAAAAGTTACTTTTCGAAGAGTATTAGCGCCGCAAAAAAGGGCGAGAAATCCACGCAGGCAGCGCTTGCCGGATGGGCGATGGAGCAGTTTCGCCTTGAAAGCGCACCAAACCAGTCATCCAATAGCCGTATCATCCAGAGTGGCCCTGACCAGATGCGAGATGACAGTTCTGTCGAAATATGCATAGCGACAGCGCTCAGCTGCAACACAAAATCTAGAGAAAGCACTTTCCAAATCACTTGTGCTATGCAAAACAATTTTGCTCTTAATGGCGAGCTCGTTATCATGCAAGCCAAAACGTTCGTTACAGAAACAAAAAAACGCCTTCGGGAGCACACGCACCTGCACATAACTTTTACGAATGGGTAGATCCATCGTTTCAAGAAACGCAATGTACTTCGCTTCTGCCAGGTGAACGGCAAGTCAAAGAGTGCAGAAACAGCTTTCATCAGTTGCCCGGCATCTTGCAGATCGTGAGCACATACGACGCAAAGGATGTGTGGAATGCAGATGAGTTCGGATTTTTTACCGCCAGCCACCCGCATGGACGTTCTTGAGCGGTTCAGTGGCTGGTTTGGAAGTTGAAAAGAACTGGCTCACGTTCTTGGCATTCTGTAACAAAGGCCGATAGGAAAAAATTCCGCTCATGATTGTTGGGTTTTCTGAGCGCCCACATCTCTTCAAAGGGGATTATGGCGCTGACCACGGGTTGGACTGGCATCTCAATCAAAAGGCTTGGATGAACAAGCAATTTATCTTCGCGTGGCTGAATCAATTTGATCTTTACTTCGGATCTACCCTGGGTCGGAAAGCATTGCTGCTCATTGACAAGTGTTCGGTCCACGGAAAGAAAGAAAAGCTCCAAAAGCTGCAGAACTTACGCCTCGATTTCCGACCGCCCAACCCTGCGAGCAAAATACAACCGCTCGATGCAGGAATCATCGCCTGATTGAAGCGCTGTTACAAGCGCAGGCTACTGTTGCGTGTGTTTGGGAACATTGAGGCTTGTGCTAAGAGCATTTATAACGCTGATGTTCTAACGGCTTGAAAGCCTAACAGTTTCTCTCGCTGTGCTGCAGCAACATGCCAGGCTCTCTGAAGAGTGTAGCAAGGCTCTTTATGAGTGTCAAAGGGAAGTCAGGCTTGCCAAGCAACGTAAATTGAGCCAGTTGACGATCGTAGACCACTTCCGGAAGAAATAAAAGCTACTGAACCAAACTTCTTATAAATGCATACTATTGTTCAGTGAATTGTCTGTAGGCTGACCAACAACCATGCGCTTAACGGATTTTGACTGTATATATATATATATGTATATATTTATTTATCCCAGTCACAAAAACTGAAAATTTAACAGAAATGTATTCAATGTTTGTGACACCATTTCCTTCAACCGGATTATTTATTTAATAATGGATATATGGTGCAGAAAATTAACCGCTCTAGCTTACATTCAATTTAGGCGCCATTATCAATACACAAAAACTGCGAATAGAACCAGTTCGTCTCGAAAAACAGTTACCCATTTTTAATCACTATAGTAGAAATGTACATATATTCATGTATTTCTACATGATTTCAAGAAGATGTGCCTTGCAAATCGTGTGATCGTCTTATTATTTGTTATTAACTTTGGATAAGATAAATTGCCAAAAAAAGATTGTTTCTCCCCCGTTGTTCAGATTGAAAAATTTACTGGCAATTTTGTCTACATATCGCTGTCTTTTGCCCACTGACAATTTTTATGAAAATTTCAAACCATTCTAAGCTGACATCGATGAAAACATGCCTTCTTGAAATGGATTTCAAATCAAATTACTTAAAAGAATATATTTTAAACCCACTCTTCCCAGGAGGTTAAAATCTATACTTTGATTAAGATAGACTTCAGAAGTTCGAAGAATACGTAAGAGTCCAATTTTGAGATTTTTGAATTACAGTTTTAAGAATTGCTTACATATCTTCTATCAGAAGCATGATAAATTATGAATCCATTGTAAATGATAAAAACACATGTTATGTGTTTTTATCAATATTAATATAAAATATTGTTCAATATGATAAAAACAATGAACAATAAATCTATTGTATATTTATCTTTGAAGGTAGTAATTAGATTGTTGAATCTTTAAATTTTCTTATTGTACTTATCATGGAAATATAATTATTAAAAATCTTCAAAGTTAATTTCTCCCTTCTATGTTTAAACTGATTTGAGCAGAATAGTACTTTAAAAATAATTAAAATAATAAAACACAAAGGGTACATAAACCTGAGAAAGTTTTATAATATTTCAATACTAGCCATTTAAACAAAACTTGGAAGAAAAAATACTGTGTCCTATGGACTAGTATCTGTAATTGTAGAGATTGTAACTAATTATTCAAAGTGTTTTTTTGATATTTTTCATTTTACAGTGGTTATGCTACTAACAATATTGAACGACACTAGTTTCCATTGCTCAAAACTTAAAATAGCTATAATATGCCACTGCTTGATATTATAGAAATTTTAATCATTTCACGAATTGCGTCAGACGGCGAATTGAAGAAATGAGTACCCCATTTTCGGATTTGTCTCTCAAATTTATAAGGGATGAGAAATTCTTCGTTGCTTGGAGTCTATTACTGCTAGTCGGTTGGACATATATGTACGGAGGTCCGTTTTGTAAACATCAAATGAGAGGATCTTTTTGAAATACATTTCTGAAAATATTAGCGGAGGAGGACTCAGTGCAAACGCGTCAGTCTTTGCTTTCATCAAACAATTTCTGATGTAAACATTCCATACAAAAACAAATTCAAAAACTTTTATGGAATTCTAGAAATATGTACGTTTTCAACTATCATTATTTGTACTTTTAGTTGCCTTGAACGTATGGGATACTACGGCTGTTACAATATTGCGTAGTCGCCGGGCGAATGCATACAACATTAGGAGGCTTTTCGATTAGTTTGCTGTCCTATATGACTACTTTGCATTGTTCAAGGGGTTTAAATGTGGCACCTGGATAACAAAGATATTATCATCCGTTGCAAGATTGTAATATCTCTTTTCAGGACTCGTACCTTCCCTCAATATGCACCTACTTTAAAAGTTTTATCTATGGGACGACGTGTTTTCTTCATGTGACATAGAGACTAGCATTGGTATATCTTCCTCCGAAGTACTTCATTCGTAGGTAAGCAGTTGAAAAAAGTAAATGGTGCAATTCAATCGGTGAATTGCAATTGAAAAATTCCCAGGCCAAGGCTTTCATGCAACCGCTTGTAGTTGTTAAGTTGGAAACAATTTTGCGTACTTCAAACAGTTGTAACTCGGATTTTGGAGAAGCCTCCTCCTCCCATCGCAGATAATTTGCAACAAGCGATATAGAAAAGAGAAAGTGTCTTCAAAGAGACATCAAAGGGAAATAAGTGGTTCTTAACGGCCTGATTGAATAACGTTACATCACACAAGTGGAACTATACGGACCAAAAAGGGGCACATTGCTGCCTACTCCCTTAGTAGACTGGCAGACGTTTTCTTCCGTAAGATATAGATAAATCATCTCAAAGATGGGCAGAAAGTGCATTTGGCGATTTGAAAATAACAGTATATCTATCAATTCATAGGAACTTTCCTTCGAATTGTGCTGCCCGCGCAAAGTCAATTTCGCCATAGACAAAGGCTTACGTAACAAAAAACCGTAACAGATGCGCTAATCTTGTTTAACGTTTTGTATTATTGGTCGTTGAGAGGGTCAAAACGGTGCCTTGTTTTTCAAAAACAAGGCTAAACTGCACAGTCATCAAAGCAACCTTTGAATCAACTGCTTCATTTTCTTTCAATGATTCACGCATCTGAATTCATCGTGAATAGATTCCACTTTTCTGAGAACAGTTTATAACCCGCCAACAACACGATTTGTTATTGTACATGCGTAACTCCTCAATCTGAACTCTTCTTCTGAAAAAACGGGAGCATATTTTTCATCAACACAGAAGAGGATGATTCCTCCCAGCCAAGTTTGCCAGGTGCTACTGTTTTTCATACTTATTATGAGCTCGAAGGAGGCGAGTTCGCAAGTCGTGAACTCGGTCCAAGCACAAATCATCAAAGATGCCGCCTTTGTTCACACCCGGGAATTTGCCCAAATTCCAGAGGAGGACGGGGAGCCAGCAAAAATCGTTTGTGTAATTCCTTTCAGCCGCTCTCTCTTCATCTGCACTCTCACAAAGGTCTATATCGTCAACTCGAGTGGATCCGTGTCCTTGTTCATTAACGTGGCCGAAGCAATTTCCTCGAACACAGACAGGAATCTAGATGTTACAAACAGAGTGCACGGCGGCGTGCGCTCGATCGCATTGGCCCCGAACTTCTTTAGCACGGGCTTGTTCTACATCTCCGCGATGGAGACGAGGCCAAGTAATCCATCGGATTTCCATTACATTTCCGACGTCTCCGATCCTATCGTTGCGGATAGTGTGTTACTTGAATTCCGATACGATCAAAACAGGCGCAGCGTTGATACTTCAAGTTACCGGAACGTGTTCCGCGTTGGAATGCCTGTGTACGACCACACGATACGACAGATGGCCTTCCGAGGAAACAATCTGTACATCGCCCATGGGGACGGGTCCAGGCAGGATGCCACTGTGGGAGGCGGTCAGAATGGAGACGCTCGCGGAAAAATTCTCCGAATCATCCCGTACAGGCCAACGAGTGGAAGTCTCCCCTATATCATTCCGCGGGACAACCCTTTTCGCGGGGACAGCAACATGCCGGACGAAGTCTACGCGCTTGGCTTCCGTAACCCGCACCATATCTGCTTCGGGAACGACGGCACGCTGTACGTCGCCGATACGGGGAGGTCGAATATCGAAGAGGTAAATCTCGTGCGGGCGGGCCGTAACTACGGCTGGAGCAAGCGGGAAGGCACGTTCGTGCATGCGGGAAACGGGTTGATTGTTGGAATCGAAGAGCTACCGGAGGACGACGAGCAATTCGGATACACGTATCCGAACGCACAGGTCGGACATGAAGGTGAGGTAGGATCCGGGTTTACGGGACAGGCCATTGCGGGGGGATGTCCGGTCGAAAACGGATCCCCCATGTCGGGAAGGTATTGGTATAGCGACTTTCCACGCACGGGCCGACTGTTCTTTAGCGAGATTGATGAGCTGAGATCGGCGGTAACCAGAGGGAGTCCGAGTGATCTTACACAAGCGCGCACCTTCGAGGCTGTAGTCTGCCTCGAGCGAGGCGGGTCGATCACCAGGACTGGCACCCTAGGCGGAGCCATTCGGGCAGAGCCGGAGTTTCAGAGTGCTGGTCGAGCAGATATTCGGTTTGGAAGAGGAAGACGCGGTGAGCTGTATTGGTCATCAAAAACCAATGGAAAAGTATATGTGCTCACCTCTTCACAGCGAGGTGGTCCGAATTCATCATGTTGAACCTTTTAGAATCATTAACTATTTGGACAGTACATCATATTTGTATAGAATTTAAGACCCACGGCTAGCATCAGCACTGTCTACTTATTAATTTTGTAATGAGATTCGTTAATTACAGGCACATACTACCAGATGTCCTAGTAGTATTAAAAAATCCACTTCCCTTGAACGAGACCTGCTACAAATATCTTCGAAGAACCTGTACGTGGGTGGGACACTGCTGTTAACATGATGGGAAACAATTAATGATCATCACAATCGTAGGCGCACAGAGATGGATCTACACCAGGTAAGACATGCATTTGTACAAGCCGATCGTACTGGGCGACTTGAGATATTACTTTACTCTGTTATATGGCAGTTCCTCTGGCTCAAATATTCTCAGACAAACTCAGAACGAGGAATATACGACGCTTCCTGGTATTACCCGCAACGTGGAGGCGTAACGATCGAAGTGAAGCCCCAACGCCACGTTTACTACAACAACGTATTACTTGCTGTAATAACGGGTCCTTGGATCTTTATAATGGACGCTGCAACACAAAGGCTAAAAGAGTCTCTAAAGATGTTTCGTATTGTACTGAAGCGGTAGGTGAAAACACCTTGACGACTGAAAAAGACAACTGGGGCCCGACACCCTGACATACACCAAATATACCATTCCAGCAACTTCAACAACTCAAGAACGCCTGTTAATAACGCCCGTCACTCGGCACAGCGCAAACTATGCGTTGTCAATTAAGTTTATTCTGTTTTCAAACTGAATTAAATTGAAAATTAAGAAATTATCAGTGTTTTCATAATTTCTAATTTTACCCAGCTTCGTTCTCATGTTGTATTGTGACTTTAAACAATGAGTGATTCTGTACATTATTTTTATGCAATTCCTTTCCCCCAATTTGAGGGTCTGATAGGTATAATTAAATGGCTCGCATTTCGGCCGGACTTTCCCACCTTTGTGAGGCACCCAACCTACCCGACATAATTATTTTTCTTGGTCCGATCTTCCCGGTTTGTACTTCTTTCCATTTTTGTTCGTCTCTAACCATTATTTTTTATTTGGGGTTTGACGTAACAATCGACCCTTTGGACGTCTCAATAACCTTTTTTGTCTTCGTTTTTACTTCTTTTGTTTCACTTTAAGCATCACTCTTCGGGCGCTGTGATTGAAGCTTCAATTTATGTCTTCAATAAATAGGATAAGTTGTATATGCTTATATTCTGTTCAGGCGTGATCTTTAAAGGACTTTTTGTAACGTTTGTACGATTCGGTAAGGCAAATAGTTCATTTTTCAAGTTATGCGAGATATATTTTATTTAAAAATCGTAGTCAAATAATATTTGAGGTCTATCGTGCTGCAGTAAGTCCAAACATATGGCTGTGAAAAGCTAAAGTATACTAAAGATCATTGTTGGCTGCCGAACAGCCGAATACAATCAAAGAATTGAACCAAATTTTTGCTTCGATATTGTTGAAATGTGCGGCGGCCAAGTAGTGATACGTGCTCCGTCAGTCTGGAAAAGCTTTAGTAGCTTTCAAGTGATTTATAAGACAGAGTTATTTTCACAATACAACGTAAGAATATATCGGGAAACGTATCAGGCAGTGTGCAAAAGTACAGAATTGTTCATAATTTCTACAGTTAAGGAATCATTCAATATTCCAAAAAGGGTTGCATAAAGATGAAAATATTGACCTCTTCGTCGCAGGGTTCAAGTAGCAGGTAAAACGTTGTTTGAAAAAGATTAACGCTTAAAGCATAGACGATACAAGTCGGATTTTGTTGAGATAACACAAATCTCCAGCTGATGCTGGAATGTTTCTGCCTATGCCTATGGCATTCAAGTGGGCTTTTTTAAAAACTTTTACCACCCTGGCCGTAGGAAGGTGCAGTCGTTCATGAGCTGTCAAGTTCCCGTCCCGGTTTTGCGGGCGATATGTACAGGCGCTTGTCTTCTTTGGAGAAGGTGAAAAGTAGAAAAAGCGTGGATAAGGCTCGTGTCTGATGACGGATACGACGATACGGCTCCTGATTACCGTATCATCCTTACCTTTGTACGGACATTAGGGGCCGGCGCACCCTCGAAAAAGGATCGTACACGTGTGAACCACCCACGGCACCGCCAACTCCATCTGCACTCCGCCACTTCGCCACTCGGTGGCGAGGATAGCACCGCGAACAGTAAGCCGTAGGTGGTCCGCATCTTCGCCACTCTACCACTCGGGGTGCTACGTTTGCTGATTGGCTGGAGCGGGTGGATTTACTGATGGTTAGTGAGGTCATAATATTGGGTTTTACGTACGGTTGGTTGTCCTATCGAGGTCGTCTAGGTTAAGTTATCTACCGTAAGAGTGTCTACTGTACAGTCTCTGTTTAGTTACTTTTAGGGATGTTTTTACACTTGGGCCGTTTTTGGCTATGAGCTCCGCCTTAAGCGCGGCCCCAGCCGCTAAATAAGCGGCCTGCGTCGCGGCAGGGATTCAGAAGGCGGGGGGAGAACATCAAGAAGGAACTAAGAAGTACTTCCATTGCACGTCTTAGCTACCCCGGAGAAAAGCTCCAGTCTTTTCCTTCTTTTCCCTTTCTTTTTTAACTTTTTGTGTCCTTTTGGGGTGGTTTCCAGCCCTTCAGAGCATAGTCAAACCACCCTGAACGTCAACACCCGTTCAGCCACATGTGCCCTGCGTCCCAGTCCGCGCCGACATTCCCCCTACATTTCGCTGTACCACTCTTTCCCCTTATGTGCGCGCGACTGGAGTGAGCTACCATGCCGCACCACACTTACTATTATAATCAACCGAGGGGGCGCTTTTGACAGGCGCCTCGAGGCGCCTGGTACCGCTCGACTTTTTTCCCGGCGTGTTGCATCTCTAGGCGTGTCACATACCAGATTAAGCGGCGTCGAAGGCTCCTCATAAGCACGCAGGTCTTTCGAATTTCCTCGCCCTTTTCCCGAACTTCCGATCCGATCTTACTAAAACCAGCCCCTCTCTGTATGGCCCGCCTAGTTCGTCTCTTGATCGTCACTTGGCGCCACAGGCGCCTCTTGGAGATTGGCGCGGTCCATCGTCCGAGCGGATCGAATCAGACGGGAGCGTTCTGAGGAGACATAAATTCAAAGTTCCTTCCTTGCTCCGCGCTCTAGGGCTGACTTTAGCAGGCGCCAAAGGCGCCCGTCACGGACGATCGGTCGTCAGGCGTGGACGAGAAAGCACTGCCGCCTGGGTGGAGCGCAACACATCGGGACTGTTTTACAGTGCGCAGGGCTCGGCGAAGTTCATGGTGCGGGCCACTATGGACTCAGTGCGGCCCGAGGAGGAGCAGGTTGTTTTACTGCATCGGGATGCGCGTCGAGAGGTCGCGACGTGTGGTCGTGTCATGTCCGACTAGCATTTGCGCGAATAAAAAAAGCCACCAGCACGCAGAGAAATGGAGGTTTTCGTATGAGGCGGAGAGAGGCGCCTAACGCGCTTCTGTCTGTGTCGTCCACTAGTGGGTAGGAATGTTAGCCCACCCCCTTGGTTGGTGTCGATCTGAGGAAGAGGCCCCGAAGGAGCCTCTTGGTATTGTAAGCAATTTGAGGAGGAGAAGCCCGGTCTTGCAAGTGGCCCGGCTTTATTTCCCTAACCTCCCCTGCTGATTTCAGTGCGGAAGAGGCGCAGAGGCGTCTTTTGATAAAATCGGGGTGGATTTAAGCGATTAGCCGATCCGGTCACATGGTGCGTCAGAATGCAAGCTTTTTGTGCGGGGCTCGACCAATACTGTGTCTCATCTCCCGACCTAGGTGGCGGGGATATTTTGGTGCTGTAACTGCTCGGCGCCGCTGCCGCCGGCACTGGCTCGGCCGTTGTATGGCCGTGTGGGAGTGCATAAAAGCCTCATTTCCGAGACCTACAGATACACACACACATAATAAATTCACTATCCACCTGTTCACAATCATCAGCTTACAGAAAAAAATCATCAAAATCAACGACATCAACATTATGCCAAGGAAATGCTTAGCGTACTTCAGGGGCCTTTTCGCACAAAGAGCCATTCCGCGGTTGCGTCTGCCAATTCCGACGGCGCGTTCGCATGAAGATACCGGCGCCGAGGGAATCCATTATTGTGAGAACGGTCTGCCCGATGGCGACCTTTTCGCCGATTGGACTCGCTACCACCGTGTGAAATTAACGTGGGAAGAACTAGAAAGTGTGCTGCAGACCGCGGTAAGGTATGAAGAACGGTGCAGGAGAGGAACTGCGTCGGGTCGCGAGGTGCCGGATTCATACAGTACGCAACCGATACATCGGGGAGTGGTTAGGCGGGTACCAGATCCCCGCTTGCAGCCCGACAGACCGGATTTTCACGCACCGCGACGCCATAGACGCACACTTCCTCGCGTCCGTATACCAATGGGCGTTTCTAGGCGCGGGATGCGATGACGCGATTCACGACATTGTGTGCTACTGCCACTTTTCTCAGGCTGCTTCGACTACCGAGACTCGGGGTTTGACCGGGAAGAGCCGTTAGTTCAAATCCGGCACCGGTTAGAGATGACGGTGAAGAGGCATAGAGTCGCCATGAACGGGAAGTAATTTGTCATGTTTCGCTCGAACGGAAAAATGAAACGGACTGTTCCGTGAAAACCACGGGCAAGTGGGACGCTTCGAGGATGGCTTTCACGTCAATCTATACGACTTCCACTCGGCGAGCCGCGTTACGAGGACGAACGTGATGGGTTAAAACGGTGTGCCAGAGGAGCTGTCTGTCTCATCGCTATTAAGCATGCAGTACTTTTCACGGGCTCTGGACGAGCTGCGCCGCCGTCCGGCAGCGCGGACGAACAATTCCGACTGCTAGGTGATCTACCACCTCGACCTACTAATCGGCGCCCAGCTCTCGTGAGCCTTGGTGCATGCGTGGGCCATGGAGCGCTATTGGAACCGGAAGGTGTTTTTCCTCCCGATGTACGAGATCGTGTTCATCGAGTGGCAGATTCCTCGAGGCGAAAGGTTCGTCCCCCTTTCTGGTTGGTCGTGGGGCAACTTGAAGATGGCGCTTCTCGAGATAACACGCGCGGTGTACAAAGAATTCCCGACAAAGCGCTTGGATTTGGACGCGCTACGCCCAATGCGGTACATACCGCTCTAGTTATTTGGCGATCCGGAGACTGGGATGCCTTAGACCCCGACCGTGGACGCCCTTCTGAGGCGTTTCGGGGCCGGCGTCCGGTTTCGTCCGGTGCGATGCCGCAGGCCAGCAGTAGTGGAGTGGTATTGCGCCGAGAAGGCGTAAGATGGGACCTTAGTTGAGGGCCAAGACGAGAAAAGTAGTGGGAGGGGAGGTTCGCGCCATCAGGCGCGACGCGTAAAAAACGGGTTTTCGTCTATTCGCACGTGCCACGATGGACGCGTTCCGTGAGTGTGCGTCGCGCCTGTCGGCGTGAATCATGATCCCGCGGCACTTGAGTATCCGCGTATCCTTGGTTTTATGAGTCTTCGTAACTCAGGCGCCTTAGGCGCCTGTTTCATCCCTGCGTACTTATTCCTGTACATTATTAACGGCCTTCTCTTGACCAGAAATCGTCCGCGACAACGAGATGAGGAGAACATCGGGCCTTGAAGCGCTACTACATCATCCTCACAACCTATGGGTTTCATGACAT
>JAVCKV010595939.1:0-28582 GCA_032274145.1 Herpochondria borealis
AGACGCTCAAGGACTTCGTCAGCTTGGTCAAGCTGGTCAAGTTTTGCTTTTTTTCGTGGCATGCAAAGTTCTAACATACAATCTAAACATTACCAGAAAGTTTTAATGATTGGTATAAGCTGCTGTCGGTAGTGAACTCTGATCGATCGATTTCTAGTTATTTACTTTGGCGTGAAAACCTTGTGGTGGTGTCGAATAGCCTTGTTCAATTAGAGAGCTTGGCCGATGTGTGGGATGGTAAATCTAAAAATTGTGCAGCGTCAGACTCCTTTATGCATTTTCGTAAGACTTACCCCTTGGGGAAGCAGGCATTGGGATTGTTTATTTCTGCGAAAGCGGCCGAGCGCTGGGTGTCGCCACAAATGCGGATTGCGAGTAGTCGACGTGCTAGAGCCTATGGCCTGATGGTGCATTACGCGATGCGAAAGCATCTAGGTAAGAAGATTGAGGATGGTCCATACACCGCTCTATTAGGTAAGCTTAACGAGACTGATGATGGACTTGATAGCGAGCATTTTAACACCCGTACCTTTCTGACACCATCGATTGAGCTTGATCTTTCAAATGTGACGCAAGCGGAGGGAGATGCGTATAGTGAATGGAAACAAGGAATCGAGGGAATGATAACGAATGTTGATTTTCCATTGATGGCCGTTGCCGCATTGCAAGAGCTTGGGCCGAAGGTGTCACTAAGCCTCACACCCTTAATGCGCCGAGTTAATCTAGGCGAGGCGGTTTCCTTTCTATCTGAAACCGGATTGAAGCACAGAGCAAAATGGGCACCAATGAATAGGGGGGGGATCAAGGTAGCCATTGATTCTGATAAGGTGAAAGCTATGGCAGCACATTTAATGGATGATGCTGACAAGGATCTGGCGTGGTTAGGTGAAGAGGTTGAGCTGTATGTTGAGGACCATCCGTTCTTACATTTGATGTTGTTAAAACCGGTAAGCGATATTGAATTTTCTCAAATGGCCGAGTTGCCGTTTTGTTTGAAGGTAGAACGCAGAAAGGGGAAAGATGTTAAGGCGTTTTTAAAAAAGTTACGAAAGGAGGCTAGTAGTGAAGATGTGTTACTTGAGGTGAAGGAATACAAAGGTGTTTCCTATGACCATTTATCAAATAAAAGAGATGGTATAGGAGCTGTTGAAACCTACCACTTGTATTGGGGCTTTCTTGATGATGCTTGGATTATGTCGACTAAGCTTGATGCGCTGAAGCGGATGATTGATGCGTCATTGAAGCCTCAGCAATTAGTGAAGGTCGGGGAAATACCATTACATGGGGAGATGGCTTTTGATGCCAGTCTTCTGATTGAGGCATTAACCCTAGATGCGAGGGTGAAACGAAGCTTTGAGCCATTGCTATTGCTAAGGGAGTGGCAGCAGGAAGGACACTTTGAGGGCTATATGGATACTTACCATAAGATGTATGGTCGAGCACTGGTGTGCTCTAGTGGAGAGCCGTATGCTTGGAACGATTCTGTAAATGATATAGCATCTAAAGGCTACGGCTCTCCATTCGGTGCAGACTGGCCTGAATATAAGTCATTGTTCGGAGGGATGTCCTTTGTCGATGCAGAATTTCGTATGTTAGACGGACAAATGAAGTTAGATCTGCAGTTTCGTCCACGGCCTTACCAAATGTTCAAAGCTCAAGTTCTCAATCAAGGAGGAAAGCGATTAGGTGAGGCAAAGGAATATTTGATGGGGGATAAGGGTACCGTGATAGAGTATGATACCGTTGAGACTGGTATGGAGGAAGAGGGAATTAAGGGTAAAGAGGTGGTAGAGATCTTGAAGAAAGATGCCAAGGTGTGGCAGGAACGAGTAAAAATGACATCCGAGAATGAGGAGGCTATAGGTAATTTGGATTATGTAGAGACCTATGATATTTCTGAAGGCTTACGTTTGAAAAGCTGGAAATCGAAAGAGGGGGGCTATGAAAGTGAGCTAGACTCCGGGGAGGAATATATGCCTAAGGTGTTGAAATCAGGGTATTTTGCACGTTCGTATCCTACCTCCTTGGTGTCGGGCTGGAGTTGGGGTCGTGATATAGTAGCACGTGATGTGCATTTAGAGTCGGTGAAGCACTTAAAGACTTCTTTTGGGATTGTGCCTGATGTGGTGAAGTTGACGACAAGGTCATATAATGTCTATCCTAGTGGACTTTCTGTGAGTGAAAGAGTTCATTGGATTCACAAAGACTTTGGGGTGTTGAAATTTGAGGAGGATAATGGCTATTCTCGTCGTGTGGGAGTGCTGAAGGATATTCGCGATCCTAAGAAAAAGTAACCTTACTGGCCGATGTGCTGACGGAAGAACTGGTAGCGTCGGTAACGGGCACCAAGGTCACCACCACCAGCGCCGTGGCCTTTTGATGGTATGATGATGAGTTCGTGGTCTTTGCCTGCTGCGTGGAGTGCTTCGGAAAGCTTGTAGGTGCTCGCTGGATCAACATTCGTGTCAACTTCACCGACTGTGAGTAGCAGTTTTCCTGTAAGCTTTTGGGCGTTATCGATATTTGAGTTGGTGCTGTAGTGTGAGCCAATTGGGTAGTCCATCCATTGTTCGTTCCACCAAATTTTGTCGAGGCGGTTGTCGTGGCAACCACAGTCAGATGCCGCGGCTTTATAAAAGTCTCCATGGAAGATAACGGCACCGGTGGAGTTTTGCCCACCTGCTGATCCTCCCATGATACCTACGCGCTCGAAGTCTATCTGCGGGATTTTTTTAGCGGCGTCTTTGATGAATTTGATGCGATCTGGAAAGCCAGCGTCCTTAAGGTTTTTATAACTGAAGTGCGAGAATTCTTTGCATCGGTTTGCTGTGCCGCGACCATCGATTTGGATGAGGAAGAACCCTTGGTCGAGGAGGGCCTGACGGCGACTTTCTGAGAAATCGATAGGCACGTGACTACCATGCGGTCCGGCATAAATGGTTTCTATTACGGGGTGCTTTTTGGTGGGGTCGAAATGAGTTGGGTAACGAATGATACCGTGGATCTGATATTTGTTATCTCGGTCAGTGGTGGAAAAGCGTTCAGGGAGGCGGTATTCCTTTTCAAATGAGGAGCTGTCACCGCGTGCAATTTCACGGACGAGAGTGCCATCTATTCGGCGAAGTTCGTGCACTGGGGCGTGATCGACCCGGGACCACTTACAGTAGAAGAATTGTTTATTGGGCGAGAGGGAGATCTGGTGGTTGCCGTCCCCTGTGGTGAGAATTTTGAAACCTGAGCCATCGAGTTTTACTGAGCAAAGATGTTGGTAATAAGGGTTCTGGTCTGGGTAGACACCGCTGGCGGTGAATAGAACGGTGCGAGAGGCTTCATCTATATCGAGTACATCACGATAGAGCCAATCACCTGACGTCACTTGCTGTTTTACCTTGCCGCTGGTTCTGTCATAGAGGTAGAGGTGCTGGAAGCCATCGCGTTCTGATCCCCAGAGAATTTCTTTATCGTTCGCTAGGTGATAGCAAAAGGCTTTACTTCGGTGCACAAAGGTTTCGCTGGTTTCGTCGATGACGACACGTTCTTTACCGGTGGTCATATTTACTTCGATGAGTAGCATTTGGCCAAAGCCTCTTTCGACGTATTCATAGGTGTAGGATTGGCTGTCCTTACTCCAACGAATTTGTCCCATGCCAAACGGATTTTTTGCAAATTGCTCGGTGCTCTCGATGACTTTAGAATTATCGACGAAATAGGTAACAGGACGAGAGATGTCGATACGATCGCCAGGTTTATCGTAGCGGATGGTGTGGATTTTTGGTGCAGGCCCTTGGGCTGGGTTTTTCTCGACGAAGGAAATCTTACGACGTTGGCCAGGCTTGAGACGTGCAACAGTGAATTTGGTCGAGTCGGGTGACCAATAGCAGCTCCTGCTATTAAATTCTGCGTAATCAGTGGTGCTTGTGCCCACGACTTTTTCTGTGCGTGCACTGAGATCCTTGAGGGTGACTTTACCATTTACCATTCGGACGTCGAATTTGTTGTTAGGTGAGCGACGGTTGTTGCGGCCTGAGCGTTGTTGCTTGAGCGGGTTTGATTTTTTCCAAGAGGGCTGAGCTACCTTTTTCGCTTCAGTTTGAGGGATTTGATACCATTGATTTCCAATGCGGCAATGGAGTTTTTGTTGATGGACGTTAAACTGCGAGATGTTTCCATCAGGGAGTTTAAGTTGGCGACGTTCCTCAGAGGTGAATGCTGGGACTGGGGCTGGCAGTGGATGTGCTGCGTCGATTTTTTTCGCTACAGCTTTGCCGGAGGTGCGGTCCATGTAGTAAAAGGTAGCTCCAGTGCTGCTCCAGGCTGGGTTGAGATTTATATTTTTACAGAGTCTGCGACGATTCCAATAGTCGGAGCTGTCATTCTTTTTGTTAATAAAGGTTGGTAGATCTATTAAGGGAACAATGAATTTTGGAAGGTCATTTACTTTTGGTTCTTGGAAGACCCACTTGATTTTAGTGATGGTTGGAGTAGCTCCAGTGGCTGTTCCAGACCCTGGTGAAGTAACGACAAGGGTAGCCGTATTTTGTTGTTGGTAGTAATACAATCCAGCACTGGCTGCGAGAATCAGCAGAAGGATGAGGACGAGGGGAGCTTTCGATTTTATTGACAACTTTGATTGAACGCTAGAAGCGGATGGAGTTGCTGCTGGTGCAGGAGTTTGTGTTGTCTGAGCTAATTGCGCCTTTGGAAGATTCATCATCTCACCACATTGTCGGCACGCTACGGACGTGCCGAACATGTCGTCACCGAGGCGGTATTTTTGATCGCAGTTGGGACAGTGATATTTCATAAATTTATGGTAGTGATGCTTAAAGCTTATCATTTACGCCTGAGGGAGCCCAAATCTAAAGTGGCAAGGTGACTGAAAGTGTAAACAACACTTGGCAATGGGCACAAAGTCTATCTGTGAGCTTGTTCTACCCACCTTAATTTTGTGAAAGAATAGGTTGAGATGGCTAAATGCTCGTTGAAACGTGGATTTTAGCAGTGAGAGGTAAATTGTGCGTGCCATTTACACAACATGGGGTAAGGCTGTCCTTTACTGTGAGCATGAAAAAAGGCGTTGAAATTATCGATATTATCCTCTCTCTAGAACTTTCTGAGGATCAAGCACTATGGAAGAAGCGTGCCGCACGTAAGCTGAATCTTCCATTGACGGCGATTCATGCTGTGCGTCTAGTGAAGCATTCTATCGATGCCCGAAAGGCTCAAATTAAGGTTCAGTTACGCATAGAAGTAGGGATTAATCAGCAATTACCTGATTTCGTGCGACCTACTATAGAATTGGCGAAGTTACCGTCTGATGCACCGACTGTGGTGATCGTGGGCTGCGGCCCCGCCGGAATGTTTGCCGCTTTACGTTGTATTGAGTTAGGAAAAAAACCGATCATTCTTGAGCGTGGTAAGGACGCCTCAGCGAGACGTTTTGATTTGGCACCTATTTTGCGTCAGGGGAAAGTGGTGGAAGACTCCAACTATTGTTTTGGCGAAGGTGGTGCTGGCACTTACTCAGATGGCAAGCTGTACACGCGTGCGACCAAGCGTGGTCCGGTGCGTAAGATTTACGAGATATTCGTGGCGCACGGTGCTCCCGAGAGGATTTTGACGGATGCTCACCCGCATATTGGGTCGAATTTGTTACCGAATGTTGTCAAGGCACTCAGACAGACGATTCTTGATGCTGGTGGTGAGGTGCGTTTTCAGGCAAAGGTGGTTGATTTCATCATTGAAAAGGAATCTAATAAAATGGTGGGAGTGTCGTGTAAAGATGGAGCTGAAGTGCGTGGCAATGCCGTGATTTTAGCGACTGGGCATAGCGCTCGTGATATATACAAGTTGCTGGCAAAGAAGGATATTTTAATGGAGCAAAAGGCATTTGCCGTGGGAATGCGTATTGAGCATCCTCAGCCATTGATTGATAGTATTCAATACTCTTATGAACGTGGTATTGAACGTCCTCGGATGTTGCCGGCAGCACGTTACCGATTAGCGACCAAGATTGATGGCCGAGGAGTGCATTCTTTTTGCATGTGCCCAGGGGGATTCATCGTTCCTGCAGCTACTGAAAACGACGAAGTGGTAGTGAATGGAATGTCACTCGCTCGTCGCGATTCTCCTTTTGCCAATTCTGGCATGGTGGTGACTGTCGAGCCTGAAGACACGGCAAAGTATCAAGCTGAGCATGGAATCTTGGCAGGTATTGTCTTTCAGAAAAACCTTGAGGTAGCTGCCTCGAAAGCTGGTGGAGGGATGCAGAAGGCTCCCGGGCAAAGAGTGTTGGACTTTATTGACGGGAAGCTTTCCGACACCTTACCTGAGACTAGTTATTTTCCTGGCTTAACTTCATCAAGAATTGATGAAATTCTACCGGATTGCATTTCATACCGAATGAAGATCGGAATGAAACAATTTGCAAAAAGCATGTCTAGGTATGTCGGAGAAGAAGCTAATTTCTTAGGATTTGAGACTCGAACCTCTAGCCCTGTGAGGATACCTCGCGAAGATAGTAGCTTGCAACATCCTGAAATACAAGGACTTGTTCCTTGTGGTGAAGGAGCTGGCTATGCAGGAGGTATTGTTTCTGCGGCACTTGATGGTATGCGTTGTGCTGACGCGGCGGCGGCAATTTGATTCTAGATATGAGGATGCTTGTGACTGTTTGGTCTCTCTTCTCTTTGATATATAGGTAACTGTGAAGCCCTCTTTCAGTTGGATTCAAAGAAAGATTGATACTGTTGGGATAGTTATGAATACTGTCACTTCTTAGCCTTTTAGTACGATACACATGAAAAAAGTGTACTTTCTGCCGCTTCTTTTATTGATGTTAACGGAGAAAAAGTGAGCGTTATGTAATCACTACGGACGATTCAACCTACTAGAAATCATGGGGATACACGCACAAACAAGCCCTGAGGCTTTGGCGAAATTAGCTGTACAGCGAAAAAAATCGACTATTACCTCGGTCATCGTTGGCCTTTTGGTGATGATCCTTTTTGTTCTCTTGTTCTGGCTGATTGGTATTAAGAACTTCTCCAACAAGATCGAGCCTATTGTTGCCTACCCCTCTGACGAATTAACTGAAGAAGTCGTAGAGAAGGTGAGAGTGACTAATCTGGTGAAGAAGGCACCAGCACCGCCATCTTCATCTGCTTCCCCAGTGATTGCCTCATCGAGCCCGTCCACATTCACAGTCCCAGTTCCTGAGATATTTGTAGATTCGATAACTCCTGATTTCGGTGAAAGTGAAGGCTTTGGCGACAATTTCGGCGACAGTTATGGTAATGGTTTCGTTGGCAGTGCTTTCACCTCACTTCCTGCGAGCATGAAGATACGTTGTTCGCCATCTGAGCGTCTGGCTCGCTTGAAAGAAACTGGAGGTAATAAAAAGTGCGAAGAAGCTGTAGTAAAGTCATTGAAATGGCTTAAAAGAACGCAGAACGCAGATGGTTCATGGACGCTCGAGCTTCGTCAGGTTTCGATGACAGGGTTTGCTCTCCTCTGTTACTTAGGTCACTGTGAGACACCACTCTCGTATGGTTACGGAGCGAGTGTTGAGAAGGCTATCATCTATTTGATCAATCTTTCGAAGAATAATGGAGGCTTTTTAAGAAGACGGCAGGATACGCCCAAGCAAGATAATGATGCTGGATGGTTAAGGGCTCACGTCATTGCAACATACGCACTAGCGGAAGCCTACACATTCTGTAAAATCATTAGTTATGAGATTGAGGGATTAGAAGGAGCTTTATTTAAAGCAGCGAATATCATAGTGACAGCACAGAAAGCTCGTGGTGATTGGATCCGTTATGAGCGTATTCCTCCTGGCATAGATTCTTATTACAATGCCCATGTAAATTATCCGATGACTTGTTGGTGTTTGCAGGCGCTGAAAGCATGTAAAGCGACAGGTCTTAAGATTCCGGGATTGGTAGTGGCAGGCAAGGCTGGTATCGAATGGCTTAAATTATGGCAAAATCAAAGTGAAGATTTTTTTGGTTTCAAAACCCCAGGATTTGGAATCGCTGTTAAAACAAAGTCTGATGCCTTTATCAAAGAAGCAGGGTATCGTACCTATGTTAAACACACACTAACTGGAGCTGGCTTACTCTGTATGCAACAGTGGGGTGAAGGTAAGAGCAAAGAAGCACGTGATGCTGCTGAATGGCTGGAAACGAACACTCCCTTCGAATGGGCTGGAGGATCCATGCACCTTCTTCATAGCCACTACTATAATGGACAGGTATTTATGAGAATAGGTGGGCAGTCTTGGGAAGACTACAACAAACGTTGTCGTGATGAAGTGCTCAGTGCTCAAGCAGCTAATGGTTCATACACTGATCCTGGAAGGCGGGTAATATATACTCATCCTCATGGTCACGACCTCAACCCCCACGGCAGCATACACTGCAGCACCTGCTTAACAACTTTGATGCTTCAAGTGTATTATAGCTTCCTTCCTGCAACGAGTGAGAAGTAACACTTATTTAATCAGATATGTTTTTGAGTCGCTTACCTCGCATCGTGGTGGGCGATTTTTTTGCCTATTTGGATAGACATAGGTGACCCGCTCAACTCACATTTATTCGCCGTCATACATTTTGGGCTACTTGAGATTCCTCGGAATTACTAAATTATTGATGATTTGAGTATTTTTTTTGATGCTGAACGTGAGGTAAAGGCTATCTGTCATTCTTGTGTGGACAATATAATGAAAAAATATTAAATTTAATCTAAGAAACAGTTCACCTATGCGTTAATGATATGCAGAGTGGACTTTTCAAAGTTGCTACGCATTAACTAACCTACTAGAATACATGAGCTTACACGCACAAACAAGCCCCGAGGCGCAGGCAGCATTAGCTGCACAGCGCAGAAATTCGACCGTTGCCTCGATCATCGTTGGTCTTTTAATGATGACCCTTTTGGCCCTTCTTTTCTGGCTGATCGGCATTAAAATTTTCTCAAAGAAGACTGAGCCTATTGTTGCTTACTCCTCCGACGAGCTATCTGAAGAGGTAGTGGAGAAGGTGAAAGTGACGAATGCAGTGAAAAAGACACCCGCATCACCATCCTCATCTGCGTCCCCAGTGATTGCTTCATCGAGCCCATCTGCATTCGCAGTACCGGTTCCTGAGATTTTTGTAGATTCACCAACTCCAGAGTTCGGTGAAAGTGATGGTTTTGGTGATGGCTTCGGTGACGGTAGCGGCAATGGCTTCGGTGGTGGCGGTGGAGCTTTCTCTGCACTTCCTTCGAACATGAAGAAGCGTTGTTCGCCAGCTGAGCGTCTGGCTCGTCTGAAAGAAACTGGCGGCAATGAAAAGTGTGAAGAAGCTGTGGTCAAGTCATTGGACTGGATCAAGGGAACGCAGAAGGCAGATGGTTCATGGACAAATTCTCAGCCTGTTGCGATGACAGGATTTTCAATCTTATGTTACCTAGGTCACTGTGAGACACCACTCTCGCCTGAATACGGAGAGAGTGTTGAGAAAGCGATCATCTATTTGATCAATGTGTCAAATACTAAAGGTGGCCTCTTACAGACAAATCCACAGGCTCATTGGGGATATGAACACGCTATCGCCACATATGCACTAGCGGAAGCCTACACATTCTGTAATATCATTAATTATGAGATTGAGGGTTTAAAGGAAGCAGTTACTCTCGCGGCCGATAAGCTCGTTAATGGTCAGATGTCTAAAGGCTCATGGGACTACAAGCTAGAAGCTAGTTCTAATCGAGTAGATAACTCTTTGGGATGTTGGTGCTTACAAGCTTTAAAAGCATGTAAGGCGACAGGTCTTAAGATCAATGGATTGTCAGCTGCCGGGAAGCGTGGTATTGAGTTTATCAAGAAGTCAACTGCTCCCTCTGGAGGCGTTGGTTATAGTGGTCAAAATGCTGGTGGTCATGGTTACACATTGACTGGAGCTGGCTTACTCTGTATGCAACAGTGGGGTGATGGGAAGAGCCCAGAAGCACGCCGTGCTGGTAAATGGTTGAACACGAACACTCCTTTCGAATGGGCTGGAGCATCTTCTAACCTTTATAGTCACTACTACAATGGTCAGGCATTCATGGAATTGGGTGGTCAGCCGTGGGAAGACTACAACGAACGTTTTCGTGATGAAGTGCTCGGTGGACAAGCAGCTAATGGATCCTACACTAAACCTGGCGGAAAGTTGCATGGTGGTGGAGATTACGCAGTGCACTACAGAACTAGCTTATCAACCTTGATGCTCGAAGTGTATTACCGCTTCCTTCCCGGAACGAGTAAGAAGTAATCATTATTCTAAACGGTTAAATTTTGAGTCGCTCACCCCGCCAAGGGGTGGGCGACTTTCTTTTTACTCGTTTTGGCAGACTCAGGCTGCCTAAATCTGCTCTATTCACATTTTATTTACTGTATCACAAACTTGGGCTACTACTGGAGCTTTATTTGATACTGAATACCTGAGGTGAAAGTGAAATGGTGTTCTTGTGTAGACAATAGAGTAAAAAAATCTTAAATTTAATCTAAGAAACATCCAACTCACACGTTACCCCATTGCTGAGTGAGCGTTAAAAAGCTGCTAAGCATTAACTAACCTAGTAGAATACATGAGCTTACACGCACAAACAAGCCCCGAGGCGCAGGCAGCATTAGCTGCACAGCGCAGGAACTCGACCGTTGCCTCGATCATCGTCGGCCTTTTGATGATGACCCTTTTGGCCCTTCTTTTCTGGCTGATTGGTATTAAGATTTTCTCAAAGAAGACTGAGCCTATTGTTGCTTACTCCTCCGACGAGCTATCTGAAGAGGTAGTGGAGAAGGTGAAAGTGACGAATGCAGTGAAAAAGACACCCGCATCACCATCTTCATCTGCGTCCCCAGTGATTGCTTCATCGAGCCCATCTGCATTCGCAGTGCCGGTTCCTGAGATTTTTGTAGATCAACCAACTCCTGAGTTCGGTGAAAGTGATGGTTTCGGTGATGGCTTCGGTGACGGTAGCGGCAGTGGCTTCGGTGGTGGTGGCGGTGCGTTCACAGCACTTCCTGCAAGCATGAAGAAGCGTTGTTCACCAGCTGAGCGTCTGGCTCGTCTGAAAGAGACTGGCGGCAATGAAAAGTGTGAAGAAGCAGTGGTCAAGTCATTGGACTGGATCAAGGGGACACAGAAGGCAGATGGTTCATGGACAGAATCCCAGCCAGTTGCGATGACAGGATTTTCAATCTTATGTTACCTAGGTCACTGTGAGACACCGCTCTCGCCTGAATACGGAGAAAGTGTTGAGAAGGCTATCATCTATTTGATCAATGTTTCAAATGCTAAAGGAGGTTTGTTACAAACAAATCCTCAGGCTCACTGGGGATATGAGCACGCTATTGCAACCTACGCCCTCGCGGAAGCCTACACGTTTTGTAAAATCATTAAGTATGACATTGAGGGATTGCAGGAAGCTGTTACTAATGCTGCGAATGTCCTAATATCAGGAAAGAATGCTAAGGATTCTTGGGACTATCATTTTCAACCTAGTTCTAACCGAGTTGACAACTCACTCGGTTGTTGGTGTTTACAGGCCTTAAAGGCTTGCAAAGCGACAGGTCTTTCACTCCCAGGATTGGCAGCGGCAGGTAGGGCAGGTGTTGAACGCGTTAAGCTATGTACCGCTCAAAGCGGAGGTGTTGGCTATGGAGGCCCAGGTGCTAAACATGGTAAATATACACTTACTGGGGCTGGCTTACTCTGCATGCAACAGTGGGGCGAAGGCAAGAGCCCGGAAGCGCGTCGGGCTGCTAAATGGTTGGATACGAACACTCCTTTCGAATGGGGTACACCTTCTGCTGAAATTTATGGCCACTACTATAATGGACAGGCATTTATGGAAATAGGTGGACAGCCGTGGGAAGACTACAATGAACGCTTTCGTGATGAAGTGCTCGGTGGTCAAGCTGCTAATGGATCATATACTGTTCCTGGTGGAGTCGGTGTTGCAACAAGATACAATGGTGGAGGTTACGGTTTGCACTACAGAACTTGCTTATCTACCTTGATGCTCGAAGTCTATTACCGCTTCCTTCCAGGGACGAGTAAGAAGTAAACATTATTCTAAACGGTTAAATTTTGAGTCGCTCACCTCGTTTCGGGGTGGGCGACTTTCTTTTGTGTGGGAACGGTGGGCTAAGCTACAGAAGAAAAACCCCGCATCTGTCTTTGTTGGAAAAGGTGGTTTTATGATAGTAACTACATAACAAATAATCATACACTTTATTATTTGTTGTCTTAGATCCTGGTGAATACGAAGTAGGGTTAAAGTCTAAGGGGTTCCCTAGCTATAAGAGGTGTTATAGAATTAATCACACCAGTTAGATTGCCGCATATTGTGGTGGACTATTTTCACTTCTTATTTTTGTCAAAGAAAAAGTGGAGGTCATACGTTGTTATAGATGTAGCCAACCCCGTCACCTCCTTTATTTATGACACAGTCATAGTGGAGTATTTTACTAACAAACCATTACACACAAACATTATGAGTCTTCATGTTAAACAATCTCCCGAGTCCAGTATTGCTCTGGCCGCCCAACGTCGAAATTCGACCATTGCCTCCATTATCATAGGATTATTATTGATGTCCCTATTGGCCTTAGTGTTTTGGATGATTGGGATTCATATAATTAACCCTAAGATTCAGCCTATTGTCACTTACATATCGGACGATCAGATAGATGTAGATGTTGTGAGAGAGAAAGTGACAAATGCAGTGAAGAAGTCTCCTCCTTCTCGCGCCTCGTCGGCATCACCAGTGATCGCCACCGTGACCGCATCACCATTCTCGATCCCAGTTCCTGATATTTTTGTAGATTCACCAAATCCTGAGTTCGGAAAAAGCGATGAATTCGGAGCTGGATATAGCGGCGGTGGTGGTATTGGATTCAACGGTGGTGATAGAGGCTTTACCGCGCTTCCTCCAAAAATGAAGAGCCGCTGTTCCCGTGCTGAGCGATTAGCTCGCTTGAAAGAAACTGGCGGAAACGAAAAATGTGAAGATGCTGTCATCAAGTCATTGGACTGGATTAAGAGGACACAGAAGGCAGATGGTTCATGGACAACTTCTCAGCCTGTTGCGATGACAGGATTTTCAATCTTATGTTACCTAGGTCATTGTGAGACACCACTCTCGCCTGAATACGGAGAGAGTGTTGAGAAGGCGATCATCTATTTGATCAATGTTTCGAAAGCTAAAGGAGGTTTGTTACAAACAAATGCTCAGGGTCACTGGGCATATGAGCACGCCATTGCAACTTACGCACTCTCGGAAGCCTACACATTCTGTAATATCATTAATTATGAAATTGAGGGATTACAGAAAACTGTGTCAAATGCTGCGAGTGCTCTAATATCAGGGCAAAGTGCTCAGGGCTCTTGGAATTATACTTTGCACGGCAGTACTAATGGAACCGATAACTCGGTCGGTGCTTGGTGTTTACAAGCCTTGAAGGCGTGTAAAGCGACTGGTATTAAGCTCCCTGGATTGGCAGCGGTAGGTAAGAAAGGTATTGAGCGTCTTAATTTCAGTACCAATGCTAGTGGAGGTGTTGGTTATCGTGGTCCAGGTGCTGGTGGTCATGGTTACACACTGACTGGAGCTGGCTTACTCTCTATGCAACAGTGGGGTGAAGGGAAGAGTCCAGAAGCTCGCCGTAATGCTAAATGGATGAACACGAACACTCCATTCGAATGGGCTGGAGTATCTTCTAACCTTTACAGTCACTACTACAATGGTCAGGCATTCATGGAATTGGGTGGCCAGCCATGGGAAGACTACAACGAACGTTTTCGTGATGAAGTGCTCGGTGGACAAGCCGCTGATGGATCCTATACTAAACCTGGCGGAAAGATGCATGGTGGTGGAGATTACGCAGAGCACTACAGAACTTGTCTCGCCACATTAATGTTAGAAGTTTACTACCGGTTCTTACCTGGATCTAACGCTAAATAAAATATTATTTCTATCGGTTGGAGTCGTTTGTCTTGAGTGAGGCAAGCGACTCTTTTTATGTCTCTTTTTCAGTAATACCAATTAAATAGTTATCTTAACGTAATGATAATTCTAAACGTTGGGGTGAAATAGGCATCGGAGCTGAACGAGAGAAAGGACGTCGAATGATAGAATGCTAGCGGTGTTGAACTTCAGTCACATGGCCCGTTATGCTCCTTCCTTGCGCCTTGCTGCCATCCAAACATCCGGCTTCATTCCGACAATCTAACTATTAAAGTGGTATAAAATGTGCTGAGGGTTGATGAGGTGGAGTTGGCTCCTGGGCAAGCACTTGAATCCGTCTTGTTAATCTGGATTTGCCGAATCCGACTGGACATGCGATAAAAGTAGATTTTTATAATGTGAGGCTAGAGGCGACAAATATTCTAGAAATAAGTGGCCTTGGTTTATTATTGTCAACGGGATCTACAACGCTATTTATACCAACTCAGAAAACTTTCTGGTAAATTTATTTTGATGTAGGTTAGATGATTTGGCTTCGCATGCTGTAGATGATGTTTCAGCATATTTACTCCAAATTCATTGTTAATAATCGGTTGAGGAGCACGCTCCACGCCCTCTTCACGCCTCGAAGTTGAATTAAATCTACTCGAAAATTCTACAAGATACTTTTCCTCATTGGTATTAGCCGAGGACGGAAGTAGTAAGATGCTTCGCATGTTATAAAAAAATACCCGATGCCTTAGGTGGGCATCGGGTAGATCAGAAAATCAGAAAAACTGAATCTTTAATTTACTTTTTCTCAGGGATTGAGAGGTAAATTTGGTTGAGTGTGAGAATAGCGTAGGCACTGACAAGTTCAGGCTGAGCTTCGAGCCAGCGAGAGTTTGGGTTGGTCCATGAGCCGTCTTCACGCTGTAGTTGGAGAAGGCGTGCAGCTAATTCTTTACGCCAGTTGATTTCTGTACCGTCTTTAAGCTTGAGTGTTTGGACGTTTGCCACAGTGAGTGCTTTCGCCATGGTGTGGTAATAGTAGTAGAGGCCTTGTTGACCGAGTCCTGGATTTTCTTTGAGGGTGTAGTTGTCGGCGATCCACTTTTTGACAGCAACGATGCGCGGGTCGTCTGCATCAAGATTGGCGTGAATCAGTGAGAGTAATCCAGCGTAGGACATGGAGCCATATGAGCGGAGTGTTTCGCGGCCATTCGCGTCTTTGGTCGTGCCTGCTTTTGAATTATCTGGAAAGTAGACAAAGCCACCATTATTACCAGTTCTTGGCAGAGGATTTGTACTTTGCAGATTTTGGCATGCTGAGACAAACTTGGCAGCGGCCTCCCAATCGAGATCATTTTTCGCTGCATTGTCACCATCTTTAACAAAGAGGTCGGCAGTACGGATTGCATGAAACGCCAAGTGAGAATTAGATAGGTCCGAGTGTGGATAAGTACCACCGTAACCTACTCCTCCGTTCATGATGTTTGGCTTGCCGTCTGGGTCTGGTTTCCAGTCGGTTTGAAGATTGATAAGGAAGTTACGGGCGTTGAGGATGGTAGCCTTGTGCTCAGGCTGTCCTGACGCTGCAAATGCCATGATACTTAAGGATGTGTTGTAGTTGTGGAGACCTTTGCCGTATATGCCGCCATCCTTGTGGACTTTGGTTTCAAGATAGGTGTAGCCTTTCTTGATATACTCAGGCGTTTCTCCTTTTTCACGGTTGGGGTCGCCCATCGCGGCATAGATAGCTAATGCTGAGAATGCAGGAAGTGTTTCGTCATACCAATGACCTTCAGGTTTTTGAACAGACTTGAGATATTTGTTACCTCTAGAGATGGCAAGTTTGAGTTCGATACGTGTCGAAAGGAGATCGGCGTTTGGTAGCTTGGCGTCTTGGCTCGTTGCTGAAGTTGTGGTGTCAGCTTTTTCGACAGGTTTACATGAGGCAAATGAGATGGCCAAGCCAGAGCATAGAGTGATAGGTAAAATGGTTTTTTTCATGGTTCTATTGTGTTTTAGGTTGGTGCTGCTTGAGCGTGATGGTGAGTTTAGTATCTGCGTCCGGAAGGCGTTTTGTATTTGAGAACCAGATGGTGTCGTCATCATTGCCTTTATTTGAGAAGTTGGCGACGGCTCCACGATCGATAAAAATGGCAACGATGTCACCAGTGAGGTCTGCTTGGTATCTACCTTCTCGCAGGTAGGAGCCACCGTATACATAGGGTTGGATTTCCGCGTGCTTCTGGGTGGTTTCGTTAAAAATGAGTTCGTTGATATGGTAGCTATGTTCTGTGCCGTCTTTTTTCCAGCTGATGAAGATGTTAAAACGCGCTGCCTTTTTGGTGTCGGCCGTTTCTTGATGGTATTTCTCGGTCATCATAAAATCCTCACCGAGGACTCGAAAGAGTTCCTTGGATTCTTTATACCCAATTAACTTGAGCGCTATATTGAGGTGCAATGGGCGAATTTTTGTGGTCAGCAAAGATTCATGGATTTTGCCATGTTGTGATACCAGGAGGTATTCAATGATATCTTGTGGATTACCTATCTCGGCAGCGAAGCTGATTTCCTTGGTTTTCTTGTTGAGTTTGATTGCCCCAATTTTGTAGTTGTCCTCGTCGATCTTTTGGAAGACTAGCTTCTGTTGCTCAGCTTCAACGGTATTTACTGGTGTTTCCTCGCTTGGCTCAAACGCCTCAGTTGTGTCAGGAATTACTACCGGCACCTCCTTTTTTGGGTCGGCAGGAATCACAGGACTTGTTGTTTCGCTCGGCTGAGTTTCTTCAACTTTAACGATCACTTGCTTTTTTGTGCAAGAGCTTGCAAAGCAAAGGATTGATAAAGCAACTATCGTGCCTTGGAGAAAGGATATCATGAGATAAGGTTAATAAATTCTATACAGCTGTCAATGTTGAGCCCTTAGGTTAGGACAATAAATGAGATAACTCCATATAAATTAACGATACAGAAAGGGAAAACTTAGAAAAAAATGAAAAAACTATTCGGGGAATGGAAAAATTGAAGTATGGATAGGCTGTGATTAGCGTTCATCAGTTAACAAAATCGTTTCGTTTGCCCGGTGGGAAGTCGGCTACTGCTGTGGATGCATTGAGCTTTAATGTGCAAGCTGGGCGTGTTTTTGCTGTTTTGGGGCCGAATGGTTCTGGTAAAACTACCTTGTTGCGAATGATGGCAGGTTTACTGAAGCCAGATTCCGGTGAGCTTTCTGTGGCTGGGCTGTCGCTGCCGAAAGATGGGCCGAAGGTTCGGGCCAAGATGGGATTTTTGACGGGTTCTGCAGCTTTGCATAAGAAGCTGACCCCCTCTGAGACGCTTGATTTTTTCGCTTCTTTGCATGGACTAGGTAAAGAAGAATATCAATTGCGTCGAGCGGATTTGGTTGAGCGCTTAGGTTTAGGAGATATTATGGGGCAATTAGTTGGAACGCTTTCAATGGGGCAGAAGCAACGTGTGATGATTGCTCGTGCGTTACTGGCCGATCCAGAAATAGTGGTGTTTGATGAGGCCACTTCTGGGCTAGATGTTATTGCTGCACAAAAGATTATGCAGATTATTGCTGAGTGTAAGACAATGGGCAAGACTGTAATTTTTGCGACACATATTATGGGCGAAGTGTCTTTGATGGCTGACGATGTTATGGTTTTAAATAAGGGAAAGAAGTGTTTTGATGGCACCTTGCAGGAACTATTAGACACCAAGGGCGAACGAAGCTTAGAGGAAGAATTTATCCGATTATTGAAGGGGGTGCCGGCATGAAACAGGTGGCGATAGCGGTGCTAAAGAAAGAAGTATGGGAGGTGTTGCGTGATAAACGCACACTATTCCTAGCTATTTTGTTACCTTTATTCTTTTATCCAGCGATGGTGGGAGTTTCTCTCCATGTGAGTCGCGAAAATGCTGCGACTACGGTGGAAATCAAGCCTGTTGTGTGGGCTGTCGGAGTCCCCGAGGCATTTTTACAATCGAAAGAAGTGTCTTGGAAGGTGGGGAAAGTAGCGGTGGATTCTATTAGTTCATTACCTGACGGGGCGACGGCCCAGGTGGTGATCGAGAATGAGGTATGTACAATTAAGCATATGAATGGACGAAGCGGTCATAGGGCTAGGGCCGCACTTATGCACATCGCCAAGGATTACCAACACCAATACACTGCCTTGAAACTCAAAGATGCCGGTTTGAGTTTTAGTCAGATTGAGCCTTATACTGTTGAGGTGGAAAGTGATGTTGGAATTCCATCTGAATTGTCTGGTCAGCTTGGTGGCGCGGGAGCGTATTTTATGGTATTCCTCGCATTCACCGGTTGTATGTCGGTGGCCGTTGATGCTGGAGCGGGCGAGCGAGAACGTGGGACATTGGAGGCGATGATGGCGACTCCCGCTTCATTATTCGGTATGGCCTTAGGTAAAATACTTTTTGTGATAGCGATGGGGTTGTTGTCTGTACTTTCAACACTTATAGGTATGGCGAGTGTGCTGTGGTACAAAGAAGAAGCGAGGGATCTTGTATCGGAAGTGCTGAATCTTTCTGCAGCAGCCAAGATGGGGGTGTTGATGCTGGGGGTAGTATTGGTATTTTCTTCGGTGCTTTATGGAGTAGCATTATTGTCAAAAAGTTCACGTGAGGCTCACCTCAAGGCATCGATGCTCATGATGCTAGTGGCGGTATTGCTAGTGGTGTCTGGTGCTGAGTATGTAGCGCATAGCAACTGGGTGCCATTTGTGCCCTTGATGAATTCGGCTGTGGGTTTGGCGAAGGTTTTTTCAGGGGAGTTGAGCTGGCTTGAGACAAGTTTTAATTTCATCTATCTGTGTTTCTGTAGTGCGTCTGTGCTAGCGTGTTTATCCCTTGTTCTTAAAAGGAATCCTGAGAGGTTTTACTTGTCGAATTAAGTCAGTTTCAAACGTCTATTTAATGAGCTATGCAAGAAACATCTTGTCGGAGTTCGTACGGATGATAGTGTATTAATACCGAAAGGGAGTAAGAAGGCGGTCCTGCTGTTATAGTTCTTGTAAGGTTAGGGGGTTTCCTTCAGGACGATTTGCAGGGTCGTCTTCTTACTTCCTTTCGGTTTTTTTATGTTCCTACTAGTTGGTTGAACGAAACTCTGATCTTGCTTCGTTAACTTGATAACGTCAGTTTTAAGTTCTCATGTTACGACCAATTTTAGCCATAACCAAATTTTTATGCGTCCTCGTTTCAGCGGGGTCAGTTCTTGTTGCCAATGCTCAGGAACGTCCATATTTCAACGACAAGAATGTTCCGGAGACGATGGAAGACCTCTTGGCAATCCAAGCATCTATACATAAGAACTTGGAGCGAGTGCGTCGTTCGACTGTCAGTATAACCGACGGCAAAGGTTCTGGTAGTGGTGTGATCATTAGCAAAGATGGTCTTGTTATGACTGCTGCTCACGTTACGGGTGCCGTGAATAAGGAATTCACTGTGATCATGGAAGACGGCAAGAAATTGAAGGCCCGTTCACTGGGTCTTGATTCAGCATCAGACTCTGCTTTGTTGCAGATCACCGAAAAGGGAGTGTATGACTTTGTTGAAGTTGATCGTAATAAGAAGGACAAAATCACCACGCGGCTTGGTGACTGGGCGTTTTCTGTAGCTCACCCTGGTGGTTACGATAAGGCTCGTGGTTCTGTGGTTCGCATAGCGAGAGTGGTTCGCATGGCTGAATCACCACCAACTTTCCAGACTGATGGCACATTGATCGGAGGCGACTCAGGTGGGCCACTTTTCAATATCAACGGTGTGTTGATCGGTATTCACAGTCGTGTGGGAGCCGTGCTCGACCAGAATAACTCGGTTGCAACCTATGATTTTTTCTCAAAAAGAAGTGAAGAGGATAAAGAGACGAAGTTTGAGCGCATGCTCAAAGGCGAGTTCATGGGAACTGGTCCATTTGCGAAACCTCCAGTGGCCGGTAAGGGATTCATGGGGTTTGCGGTAAATGAAGAAAGCGGAACTCTCAAGGTCAGCGATGTCGATGAAAAAAGCCCTGCTGGTTCCGCTGGTGTGAAAGTCGGTGATGTGTTGGTTTCCCTAGATGGTAAAGAGATGAAACTTAAAGCAGATATCACGGCCTTCATGAAGACCAAAACAACAGGCGGCAAAGTTGTCATTATTGTGCTACGTGATGGCAAGGAAGTGAAGTATCCAATTTTCCTAGCTGAGAGATAACCCAAATATAATTTTAGTGATGAAGACAAATCAAATTTTTCTACTCCTCGGAGTTTCCTTAGCTACTGTGACTGTCGCTCAAGCGCAGTCTAGTTTAGAATCAGAAAGGCGCACCAATGGTAAGGAGACTTTAGAGGTTTTTGCTCCTCATAGAGCGGTGTTCCAGAAGAGCTCGGCAGTGATCTATCGTGGCTACAAGCGCACGATGTATGGTGTTATTATGTCTGAGGATGGTTATATCCTTACCAAGGCTAGTGAACTCAAGCCGCAGGCTCCAGCATCAGCCCCACCGAAGCCAGGCGAAGCGGCAGCGGAAAAAAAGCCACTTGAACCTCTCTCTATTCGTATTGGCGATGATTTTCTCTATAAGGACGTGAAGGTTGTCGCGATTGATGCCAGCTGGGATATTGCTCTTCTCAAGATCGACGCAAAAGGGCTGACGCCTGTGAAGTTTGCTGCGAACTCTAAGATCCAACACGGATCATGGGCGATTGCCAATGGTGCGACATCTCGTGCCAATCGTCGTGCCCGTGTCGGTGTGATTAGTGCTGAAACTCGCAAAATCGATGGTAAAGCCTCAGTTGTGATGGGGCTTAGCCTTGAGGACAAGGACAAGAAAGTTTGGGTGCGTAAAATTAGTCCTAAATCTGGAGCTGCAGATTCTGACCTTAAGGTTGGTGATGCCATTCTCAAAGCTGATGGTAAAGATGTGAAAAACCGCAAGGAGATTGTAGACCTTCTCGGAGATAAGCAGCCAGGTGATACCTTGGCGATTACTTATTTACGTGACGGTAAAGAGGGTGAGACTGCTATTAAGTTAATGGGACGCCCTACTGCTGACCGTCCGCAACGTATGGGCAAGAACGATAAAATGAGTGGACGCTTCTCACGTCGCCGCGACAGTTTCGACCGAGTTCTTCAAGTTGACATTCCAATGTCAGAAACCACATGTGGTGGGCCGTTGTTGAACCTTAAGGGTGAGTGTATAGGGATGGTGATCGCGCGTGCGAACCGAGCTGAGACATTTGCTGTTCCTCTCGAGGAATTGAAAGCGGTTTACACCGAGCTGAAAAAGTCAGCGAAGTAGTATCTACTATTGTCAATCCATGAGCCTTTGCTATCAGTAAAGGCATGGAGTATAGTGATAAGCGGTTGATGCCGACATTTCTTCTGTGTTTTTTCTTGGGAATCTTCGGTGCCCATCGCTTTTACGTCGGTAAATACCGCACAGGTCTTTTGTCACTGTTTACACTGGGTGGACTAGGAGTATGGCAAGCAGTGGATTCTATTTACATCCTCGTAGGTGAGTTTAAAGATGCTCAAGGGCGCTTGGTGAAAGGTGCGGCTCAGCATCCTCAGTAATTATACCGCATAGACATTAGTGTCAAAATGGTATTACTGAGAAATTGGCAGATTTTGTAGGGTGGTGATGTCGTGATTTATAAGGCCGTGACGAAAAAGACAAAGAAATGGCATGCTAATCCCTTGCATCTCTGATCTTTCTTCTTTAACTACAAAGACGTTATGCCAGTCGCAACACCACAACAATATGCAGAAATGCTCAATGCAGCCCAAAAAGGTGGGTATGCTTTTCCAGCCGTAAATATCACCTCACTTTCCACCATCAACGGAGCCCTCAAGGCATTCGCTGAAGCTGGTTCTGATGGTATCATTCAAGTTTCTACAGGCGGTGGTAAGTTCGCTTCTGGTTTAGCTGTAGGTGACGAGGCATACGGTGCTATCGTCCTTGCTGAAGCTACTCACCTTCTCGCTGAAAAGTATGATATCTTTGTAGCACTTCACACTGACCACTGTCACCCTGAGAAGGTTGACGGCTTCCTTCGTCCACTTCTCGACGCTTCACGTAAGCGCATCGCAGAAGGCAAAGGCCCACTTTTTCAATCACACATGTTCGACGGATCAGTTATTGATCTCGACAGCAACATGAAGATTTCAGCTGAACTCCTTAAGGAGTGTGCTGAGCTCAACATCATTCTTGAAGTTGAAGCTGGTTGCGTAGGTGGTGAAGAAGACGGTCACGACACATCTGACCTTCCTGCTGAGAAGCTTTACACAACTACTGAAGACATGATTCAGGTGTATGAGACCCTCGCACCGATCGGTCGTTTCATGTTTGCTGCTACTTTCGGCAACGTGCACGGTGCATACAAGCCAGGTTCTGTGAAGCTTAAGCCAACTATCCTTCGTGACGGCCAAGCCGCAGTTACTGAGAAGCACGGTGCAGTTGCTCAAATGGACTTCGTATTCCACGGTGGTTCAGGTTCTGAGCTTTCAGATATCCGCGAAACTCTCACTTACGGAGTAGTGAAGATGAACATCGACACTGACACTCAGTATGCGTTCACTCGTCCAATCGTTACTCACATCTGCGAGAATATTGAGGCAGTGCTTAAGATCGACGGTGAAGTTGGTGTTAAGGGCAAGTATGACCCACGTTCATACATCAAGAAGGGTGAGCAGGGCGTATGTGATCGTCTTAAGGAAGCTTGTGACGATCTCCTTTCCACAGGAAAGACGATCTTCAAGAAGTAATTCCTCTGGCTGTTAATTTATCTAATAGGCTCTTTCCTTTTGAGGGAAGAGCCTTTTTATTTGTTCGTCATGGCAGCACTACGCATTTTCTGTAATTATTTTTGGCTTTGGACGGTGCTGGGGGCTGTGGCTGCTTGGTTTTTCCCACAAGGGTTTATTTGGTTTGTAGCTGAGAAGATACCAGGGAGTGAAGTGAAAATCGTCACGGTAGGCTTGGGAGTGATCATGTTGGGTTATGGGACTCACCTTGACTCTAGAGGATTTTAAAAGCGTTATGAAGATGCCGTGGGTGGTATTGTGCGGGGTGCTTGCTCAATTTATCATCATGCCATTGTTGGGCTGGGGAATTGCGAGTTTACTCGATGTCGATGCTCAGGTGAAAATTGGAATCATTCTGGTGTCTTGCTGCCCAGGTGGGACCGCGAGTAACGTAATTTGTTATTTGGCGAGAGCTAACGTGGCTCTAAGTGTGTTAATGACGATGTGTTCGACGCTGGTAGCAGTGATCGCGACTCCATTTTTAACCAAGACATTTGCTAGCGCTATTCTTGAGGTTAATGCATGGGCTATGGTGCAATCAATGCTGGTTGTTGTGGTTGTGCCCGTAGTCGCAGGGGTGGTGATAAATCATTTTTTTAAGAATCTGCTTTCTGTCGTGAAGGGTATTTCTCCAGAGGTTTCAGTGATTGTCATTGTGATGATTGTGTCTGGAATTATCGGAGCTAGGAAGGATGCGATTGTTGAGTATGCATGCTCTTAGCTTCCTGCGATGTTTATTTTACACGCATTGAGTTTTGGGATTGCTTACCTCGTTGCTAGACTACTGAAGCAGCCTGAGGAAAACGCACGCACCCTTTCGATCGAAGTTGGAATGCAAAATTCTGGTCTCGGAGCGACGCTGGCTAAGGCTCATTTCTCAGGCCTTGCTGCAACGCCCTGTGCCATTTCAACTTTTTATCACTGTATCATAGGAGCGGTGTTAGCTGGTCTTTGGCGGGTGAGTAAGCCCAAGTGAACATGGGTTAATTTGATTGGAGTCACACATTTGGAAGATCGGTCAGCACAGGCCGTTGTCTTTTTGACACTTTGAAACTATTACAAAATCACCTAGGGTTTATCTTTCCCCCATTCAGGATTTTGTAGTAGAAGTTACGCATGTTAGTTTATTGCTCATTCTACTGACGAGTAATAAACTAAGAAAATGAATCTATATTTCCAAATACTATGTCAGACACACCACCACCCATTAACGATCCTTATAAGCAAGCTAATCCAAACGTCGAAACGATCGAGCAGTTCCTTGTGCGCACAGCTCAGCAAGATCATGGGCATGGAACCTTTGAATTAGAATCTCCTCGAATGTTAGAGTTGAACCTTGATGGCGTGATGAATACCAAAACAGGATCGATGGTGGCTTACCGTGGCCCTATTAGTTTTAAACGCGAGGGCATGATGGATCAAGGATTGGGTAATTTTTTGAAAAAGGCGATTTCCGCTGAAGGGATGCAAGTGACCTATGCCGAGGGCAAAGGTAAACTGTATTTGGCAGATGGGGGTAAGAAGATCATCTTGCTACAGTTGAATAACGAAGGACTAGTGGTGAATGGTAATGACGTGTTAGCATTTGAGCCTTCGCTAGAGCATAAAATCACCATGATGAAAAAAATCACAGGGATGCTCGCTGGTGGTTTATTCAATGTGAACTTCAGTGGTTCTGGTATCGTAGCTATCACAAGTCATTACGAGCCGATCACACTTGAAGTGACTCCTGATAACCCAGTGTTTACTGATCCCAATGCCACGATTGCGTGGAGTGCGGGCTTGTCGCCAGAATTGAAGACGGACTTGTCACTGAAGACTTTCTTTGGACGTGGATCAGGTGAGTCTGTTCAAATGGCCTTCCAGGGCACTGGTTTCGTTGTAGTGCAGCCGTATGAGGAAGTGTATATGCAGCAGACTCGATAGTTAATGCTCTTCATACCACTTGTTTTCGCAGTAGTAGGCGTAGCCGATGACTTGCAGTAAGTAGGTCATTGGCAAGAGGAGGAAGCCGGCGAAGGGGATAATATAGGTTATAGCTTGGACGATACCACCTTTGAATACGTGTTTGGTGTCGTAGCGGTATTGTTTGGCTAATTCTGGTTTTTCGTCGGCCAAAATCATGATATAGGGGTTGTAGATATCTCTACCGGCGAGGATGGCGATACCGATGAAGGAAACCACTTGCCCTATAAGTGGGATGAAGCCAATCAAGAAAAAGAAGGAGCCTATGATGATGCTAACAGTGGCAATACGGGCACTGGATGCTAGCAGTTTGGTGAAACGACGCGCGTTGAAGCGGGTGTCTAGCGGGCGGAAGTGGCGGATGATTCTTTCGATCATGAGGTCGACCCAAAAGATCATGACTAACATTCCGATCTTGAAAGCGGCGTAGAAATAGAGGATGTAGAGGAAAACTCTAACTAGCCAGTAGGTGGGGACGACTAGGTAACCGATCCAGGCACTGCCTGCGACGTAGCCATCTCTGTAGTCGATCAATGCTGGGCCAACGAGGGTGACATCGAGCAGGATAAACAGGCCAAAGAGAATGAGCACTGCGATGAAGCAAAGAGCGACACCTTTGAAGTAGAGTCGTTTGATTCCTTTGACTGACTTAAGTGCGGTGAAGCCATTTTTCAGTGGGGTGAACATCGGTAGATTTTTCCCTTCTGTGTTGAGAAAATCGATGCTGGGAGTGTCTTTTGTTTTTTCCACGTTCATGGTGTGATTACTTAGACGCTACTTTGGTAAGTAGTTTGTGCCAAGAGGATTGCTCCACTTGAGGCGTGAAGTGAGGACGGCGTTCTGCGATTTGTTGACGGAGGAGTGGTAAAAATGTGGTGTCGTTCAGGCAGCGTGCCATGAGGTCGGCTAGTGCTTGGGCATTGTTCGGTTCAAACAGTCCTGCATATTCCTTGCCTAGTAGGCCGCGGTTGCCTTCGACATTACTGGCGAGCACAGGGCATTCTAGATGCATTGCTTCGATGATGGCATTGGAGCCACCTTCTAAGTGCGAGGTATTGAGGGTAGCGATAGAGGCATTGATCCAGCCTAATGCGTCAGCACGGTTTTGGCCGGGAATCCAGCGGTAGCGCTGATCATTTTGTTGGTGGAAGTGGGCCTCGGCAGCGTCTTCTTCGGTCAGTGAGTCACCAATCGAGTAAGCGGCTAAGGGAAGATCTGGGATGAGGGTGAGTGCCTTGGCCATGAGGTGTGAATTCTTGACTGGGCGGAGGTGACCAATGGTGGTGAAAAGAGGAAGTGCGGGCGAGGGGATCTCGGTCGGTTGGATCAAACTAATGCTCGGATGAATGACCGTAGCCTTGTGGTGCCATTTTTTGGGAAGCGTGTCGAATGCTGCTTCATGAGCGAGCACTAGGCTATCCGCGATGGCGAAAATATGTTCAGCGAGCTCCTGACGTTGGTGGATATCACGGTAGAGGTCGGTGCCAGTGAGGATAACGTGGATTTTTGATTGTGGATACTGCTGGTGAAAGTAGCGGATGGTGTCCGCTGTTTTGATAGCATGGAGGGCGATGAGATGATCTGCAGCTGGTGGCGTGGCTGAGTGCATCGCGGTGGCGTCATAGCCAGACTCATTGAGCAGCTTTTGTAGGCGTTTAGCTGTGACGCTATTACCTTTAGGGCTTTCTAGCGGGTAACCAGAGCAGATGTTGACGCGGGGTGAACTCATACAATTGGTGGGCTATGCTATGGTCAAGATTGGGGGGAGCGACTTCGCCTGGGATTATTTTGCAGCTTTCGCGGCGTCGATAAGAGGTTTTGCGAAGGCCGCTACTTTACTAGCGACCTCGTCACAGTCTACATTTTCGGCAACGACGTTGACGATGGCTGAGCCGACAACGACACCGTCTGAAACGCTGGCAACCATGGCAGATTGTTCCGCAGTGGTGATGCCGAATCCAACGCATACTGGGGTGTAGGTGTGTGCTTTGATTTTGCTGACGATTTCACCAATACTAGCGGATGGAGCAGCTTGCGCACCAGTGACACCGGAGCGAGAAAGAGCGTAAATGAAGCCTTCAGATTGCTTCGCCAATGCTGCAATGCGCTCATCAGGTGACGTTGGAGCAATCAAGGTGATATGCTTCAACCCTTGATGCGTAGCTAGTTCAACATTGAGCTTGGCTTCATCTGGTGGAAGGTCGAGCAAGAGAACACCATCGGCACCTGCTGCTGAGGCGTCGGTGTGGAATGCCTCGAAGCCGTATGCGTAGATAGGATTGAGGTAAGTGAAAAGAACGATTGGAGTGTCGTGTGATATACGGAAGTCTTTGATGAGGTCGAGCACCTTGTGCATGTTAGCACCAGCCTTGAGTGCACGTTCAGCTGCGAGTTGGTTGACTATACCATCAGCAAGCGGATCTGAAAATGGCACGCCAAGTTCAATGATGTCAGCTCCAGCATCAGCCAGACCTTTGATAATCTCGAGAGATTTTACCATGTTGGGGTCACCTGCACAAACGTAAGCCACGAATGCTGGAGTGCCTGCAAGTTGCTGAAAGCGTTGATCTATACGGTTAGTCATCGAGAAATGTTGTAGAGAAGAATAGGGGAAATGCAAATCCTACTTTGTGTCTGTAGGGAGTGTTTTATAGGAGGCAAAGTTGATTTTGGTAATTCCGTGTCGTGCGGCAAGTTGTTGGACTTTTTGGATGTCTTTCCACGCCAGTGGATTATCACATCGTAAGTGGAGTGCAGGGACCCCGTCGATGCTGGCAAATGCAGCAGCGCGTTATTTGATGTATTGGTCGAGCTTGTCTGTGATTCTTAGGATAGTGAGACTGTGACTTATGTTAAGCAGCGTACGGGATAAAATTTGTGTTGCGTCCTGCTTGGGGAGTTTTCATACCTATGGCATGCAGTGGAAGCTTCGTGATAAAACACATGACTTAGAGAATCGTGCAATGGTGATGGCCATTCTCAATGTCACGCCCGATTCATTCTCAGATGGTGGGCAGCATGTCGATGTCGGCCTCTCAGTCGAGCGGGCACTGGAAATGGTGGAAGAGGGAGCGGATATTATTGATATTGGGGGGGAATCGACCCGTCCGGGTGCGGAGCCAGTGACTGAGGCTGAGGAAATAAAGCGGACGGTGCCAGTGATTGAAGCGATCAGGGCAAAAAGTGAGGTGTTGATTTCAATCGATACCTCAAAGGCCGAGGTGGCGAGGCAAGCACTTTTGGCGGGAGCTGATATTGTCAATGACGTGACAGGCTTACTCGGAGACACGGCGATGGTAGAAGTGTGTGCTCAAGCCGACTGTGCGGTGGTGGCGATGCACATGCAGGGGGATCCGAAAATGATGCAGGATGAGCCAAAGTATGACGATGTGGTAGGCCAAGTCAGAGGGTTTTTCGAGGAGCGGTATGCTAGTTTAACTGGAGCTGGGATTGCAGCGGAGAGGATTTGTTTCGATCCTGGGATTGGCTTTGGAAAGACACTGAAACACAACAAGACCTTGATTCGTGCATTAGGTCAATTGGTGGTGGAGGGTCGTCCTTTGCTGTTGGGCGTGTCACGCAAGTCGATGATCGGAGCTATTTTGGATGAGCCAGATCCGCAGAAGCGTGATTGGGGCACGGTGGCACTGACCGCGATTGGCAGGAAGTTAGGAGCCCAGGTGCATCGGGTGCACGAAGTAAAGATGAACGCCGATGCGTTAAGGATGGTGGAGGCTATTTTGGGTGTAATACCAACTCAGAAAACTTTCTGGTAAATTTATTTTGATTTAGGTTAGATGATTTGGCTTCGCATGCTGTAGATGAC